>CM029430.1:15124666-15181848 GCA_017165895.1 Gossypium mustelinum
TACTCTCGCCCAAGCATACTTAACTGCGGAGTTCTGGAAGGATCCGGTGCATTAGTGCTGGTTGATCGCACCCGTCAACTCTTGCGCATCTATTCATATAAAGGCTGCCTCTTATCGGACTTGCGCGTCGAATTTTTAAACAAATTCGACCAAATATCGTTCCAAATTATTTATCTAGAAAACGCAAATAACGATTGAGTTAGACCCGTGGAGAAAACGCAACTAAAAAAAAACATTATATGAAACAAAATGGGATGGGTGCGACAAAAGGACTTCCAGGAGGTCACCCATCCTAGTACTACTCTCGGCCCAAGCACGCTTAACTACGGAGTTTTGATGGGATTCGGTGCATTAGTGCTGGTATGATCGCACCTTCAACTCTTGCGCAATCTGTTCATATAAAGGCTGCCCCTTATCGGACTTGCACCTCGAATTTAAATGCAAATTCAACCAAATATCGTTCCAAATTATTTATTTCACAAAAACGCAATTAACGAATGAGTTACACCACGTGGAGAAAACGCAACTAATAAAAACTATTATATGAAAACAAAAATGGGAGGGGTGCAACACGAGGACTTCCCAGAAGGTCACCCATCCTAGTACTACTTTCGCCCAAGCACGCTTAACTGCGGAGTTCTGATGGGATCTGGTGCATTAGTGCTGGTATGATCGCACCTCAACTCTTGTGCAATCTATTCAAATAAAGGCTGCCCCTTATCGGACTTGCACCTCGAATTTTAATGCAAATTCGACCAAATATCGTTCCAAATAATTATTCACAAAACGCAAATAACGAATGAGTTACACCACGTGGAGAAAACGCAACTAAAAAAAACATTATACGAAATAAAATGGGAGGGGTACAACACGAGGACTTCCAGGAGGTCACCCATCCTAGTACTACTCTCACCCAAGCACGCTTGACTGCGGAGTTCTGATGGGATCCGGTGCATTAGTGCTGGTATGATCGCACCCGTTCAACTCTTGCGCAATCTATTCATATAAAGGATGCCCCTTATCGCACATGCGCCTCGAATTTGAATACAAATTCGACCAAATATCGTTCCAAATTATTTATTTCACAAAACACAAATAACGAATGAGTTACACCACGTGAGAGAAAACGGAACTAAAAAAAACATTATATGAGATAAAATGGGAGGGGTGCAACACGAGAACTTCCCAGGAGGTCACCTATCCTAGTACTACTCTCGCCCAAGCACGCTTAACTGCGGAGTTCTGATGGGATCCGGGGCATTAGTTGCTGGTATGATCGCACCCGTCAACTCTGGCGCAATCTATTCATATAAAGGCTGCCTCTTATCGCACTTGAGCCTCGAATTTTAATACAAATTCGACCAAATATCGTTCCAAATTATTTATTTCACAAAACGCAAATAACGAATGAGTTACACCACGTGGAGAAAACGCAACTAAAAAAAACATTATGAAATAAAATGGGAGGGGTGCAACACGAGAACTTCGCAGGAGGTCACCCATCCTTGTACTACTCTCGCCCAAGCACACTTAACTGCGGAGTTCTGATGGGATCCGGTGCATTAGTGCTGGTATGATCGCACCCGTCAACTCTTGCGCAATCTATTCACATAAAGGCTCCCCCTTATAGGACTTGCACCTCGAATTTAAATGCAAATTCGACCAAATATCGTTCCAAATTATTTATTTCACATAACGCATATAACGAATGAGTTAACCACGTGGAGAAAACGCAACTAAAAGAAATTTTATATGAAATAAAATGGGAGGGGTGCAACACGAGGACTTCCCAGGAGGTCACCCATCCTAGTACTACTCTCGCCCAAGCACGCTTAACTGCGGAGTTCTGATGGGATCCGGTGCATTAGTGCTGGTATGATCGCACCCGTCAACTCTTGCGCAATCTATTCATATAAAGGCTGCCTCTTATCGCACTTGCGCCTCGAATTTTAATACAAATTCGACCAAATATCGTTCCAAATTATTTATTTCACAAAACGCAAATAACGAATGAGTTACACCACGTGGAGAAAACGCAACTAAAAAAAACATTATATGAAACAAAATGGGAGGGGTGCAACACGAGGACTTCCCAGGAGGTCACCCATCCTAGTACTACTCTCGCCCAAGCACGCTTAACTGCGGAGTTCTGATGGGATCCGGTGCATTAGTGCTGGTATGATCGCACCCGTCAACTCTTGCGCAATCTATTCATATAAAGGCTGCCCCTTATCGCACTTGCGCCTCGAATTTAAATGCAAATTCGACCAAATATCGTTCCAAATTATTTATTTCACAAAACGCAAATAACGAATGAGTTACACCACGTGGAGAAAACGCAACTAAAAAAAACATTATATGAAATAAAATGGGAGGGGTGCAACACGAGGACTTCCCAGGAGGTCACCCATCCTAGTACTACTCTCGCCCAAGCACGCTTAACTGCGGAGTTCTGATGGGATCCGGTGCATTAGTGCTGGTATGATCGCACCCGTCAACTCTTGCGCAATCTATTCATATAAAGGCTGCCCCTTATCGACTTGCGCCTCGAATTTAAATGCAAATTCGACCAAATATCGTTCCAAATTATTTATTTCACAAAACGCAAATAACGAATGAGTTACACCACGTGGAGAAAACGCAACTAAAAAAACATTATATGAAATAAAATGGGAGGGGTGCAACACGAGGACTTCCCAGGAGGTCACCCATCCTAGTACTACTCTCGCCCAAGCACGCTTAACTGCGGAGTTCTGATGGGATCCGGTGCATTAGTGCTGGTATGATCGCACCCGTCAACTCTTGCGCAATCTATTCATATAAAGGCTGCCCTTATCGGCACTTGCGCCTCGAATTTAATACAAATTCGACCAAATATCGTTCCAAATTATTTATTTCACAAAACGCAAATAACGAATGAGTTACACCACGTGGAGAAAACGCAACTAAAAAAAACATTATATGAAACAAAATGGGAGGGGTGCAACACGAGGACTTCCCAGGAGGTCACCCATCCTAGTACTACTCTCGCCCAAGCACGCTTAACTGCGGAGTTCTGATGGGATCCGGTGCATTAGTGCTGGTATGATCGCACCCGTCAACTCTTGCGCAATCTATTCATATAAAGGCTGCCCCTTATCGCACTTGCGCCTCGAATTTAAATGCAAATTCGACCAAATATCGTTCCAAATTATTTATTTCACAAAACGCAAATAACGAATGAGTTACACCACGTGGAGAAAACGCAACTAAAAAAAACATTATATGAAACAAAATGGGAGGGGTGCAACACGAGGACTTCCCAGGAGGTCACCCATCCTAGTACTACTCTCGCCCAAGCACGCTTAACTGCGGAGTTCTGATGGGATCCGGTGCATTAGTGCTGGTATGATCGCACCCGTCAACTCTTGCGCAATCTATTCATATAAGGGCTGCCCCTTATCGGACTTGCGCCTCAAATTTAATGCAAATTCGACCAAATATCGTTACAAATTATTTATTTCACAAAATGCAAATAATGAATGAGTTACACCACGTGGAGAAAACGCAACTAAAAAAACATTATATGAAATAAAATGGGAGGGGTGCAACACGAGGACTTCCCAGAGGTCACCCATCCTAGTACTACTCTCGCCCAAGCACGCTTAACTGCGGAGTTCTGATGGGATCCGGTGCATTAGTGCTGGTATGATCGCACCCGTCAACTCTTGCGCAATCTATTCATATAAAGGCTGCCCCTTATCGCACTTGCGCCTCGAATTTAATACAAATTCGACCAAATATCGTTCCAAATTATTTATTTCACAAAACGCAAATAACGAATGAGTTACACCACGTGGAGAAAACGCAACTAAAAAAAACATTATATGAAATAAAATGGGAGGGGTGCAACACGAGGACTTCCCAGGAGGTCACCCATCCTAGTACTACTCTCGCCCAAGCACGCTTAACTGCGGAGTTCTGATGGGATCCGGTGCATTAGTGCTGGTATGATCGCACCCGTCAACTCTTGCGCAATCTATTCATATAAAGGCTGCCCCTTATCGGACTTGCGCCTCGAATTTAAATGCAAATTCGACCAAATATCGTTCCAAATTATTTATTTCACAAAACGCAAATAACGAATGAGTTACACCACGTGGAGAAAACGCAACTAAAAAAACATTATATGAAATAAAATGGGAGGGGTGCAACACGAGGACTTCCCAGGAGGTCACCCATCCTAGTACTACTCTCGCCCAAGCACGCTTAACTGCGGAGTTCTGATGGATCCGGTGCATTGGTGCTGGTATGATCGCACCCGTCAACTCTTGCGCAATCTATTCATATAAAGACTGCCCCTTATCACACTTGCGCCTCGAATTTAATAGAAATTCGACCAAATATCGTTCCAAATTATTTATTTCACAAAACGCAAATAACGAATGAGTTACACCACGTGGAGAAAACGCAACTAAAAAAAACATTATATGAAACAAAATGGGAGGGGTGCAACACGAGGACTTCCCAGGAGGTCACCCATCCTAGTACTACTCTCGCCCAAGCACGCTTAACTGCGGAGTTCTGATGGGATCCGGTGCATTAGTGCTGGTATGATCGCACCCGTCAACTCTTGCGCAATCTATTCATATAAAGGCTGCCCCTTATCGGACTTGCGCCTCGAATTTAAATGCAAATTCGACCAAATATCGTTCCAAATTATTTATTTCACAAAACGCAAATAACGAATGAGTTACACCACGTGGAGAAAACGCAACTAAAAAAAACATTATATGAAACAAAATGGGAGGGGTGCAACACGAGGACTTCCCAGGAGGTCACCCATCCTAGTACTACTCTCGCCCAAGCACGCTTAACTGCGGAGTTCTGATGGGATCCGGTGCATTAGTGCTGGTATGATCGCACCCGTCAACTCTTGCGCAATCTATTCATATAAAGGCTGCCCCTTATCGGACTTGCGCCTCGAATTTAAATGCAAATTCGACCAAATATCGTTCCAAATTATTTATTTCACAAAACGCAAATAACGAATGAGTTACACCACGTGGAGAAAACGCAACTAAAAAAAACATTATATGAAATAAAATGGGAGGGGTGCAACACGAGGACTTCCCAGGAGGTCACCCATCCTAGTACTACTCTCGCCCAAGCACGCTTAACTGCGGAGTTCTGATGGGATCCGGTGCATTAGTGCTGGTATGATCGCACCCGTCAACTCTTGCGCAATCTATTCATATAAAGGCTGCCCCTTATCGCACTTGCGCCTCGAATTTAAATGCAAATTCGACCAAATATCGTTCCAAATTATTTATTTCACAAAACGCAAATAACGAATGAGTTACACCACGTGGAGAAAACGCAACTAAAAAAAACATTATATGAAATAAAATGGGAGGGGTGCAACACGAGGACTTCCCAGGAGGTCACCCATCCTAGTACTACTCTCGCCCAAGCACGCTTAACTGCGGAGTTCTGATGGGATCCGGTGCATTAGTGCTGGTATGATCGCACCCGTCAACTCTTGCGCAATCTATTCATATAAAGGCTGCCCCTTATCGGACTTGCGCCTCGAATTTAAATGCAAATTCGACCAAATATCGTTCCAAATTATTTATTTCACAAAACGCAAATAACGAATGAGTTACACCACGTGGAGAAAACGCAACTAAAAAAACATTATATGAAATAAAATGGGAGGGGTGCAACACGAGACTTCCCAGGAGGTCACCCATCCTAGTACTACTCTCGCCCAAGCACGCTTAACTGCGGAGTTCTGAAGGATCCGGTGCATTAGTGCTGGTATGATCGCACCCGTCAACTCTTGCGCAATCTATTCATATAAAGGCTGCCCCTTATCGCACTTGCGCCTCGAATTTAATACAAATTCGACCAAATATCGTTCCAAATTATTTATTTCACAAAACGCAAATAACGAATGAGTTACACCACGTGGAGAAAACGCAACTAAAAAAAACATTATATGAAACAAAATGGGAGGGGTGCAACACGAGGACTTCCCAGGAGGTCACCCATCCTAGTACTACTCTCGCCCAAGCACGCTTAACTGCGGAGTTCTGATGGGATCCGGTGCATTAGTGCTGGTATGATCGCACCCGTCAACTCTTGCGCAATCTATTCATATAAAGGCTGCCCCTTATCGGACTTGCGCCTCGAATTTAAATGCAAATTCAACCAAATATCGTTCCAAATTATTTATTTCACAAAACGCAAATAACGAATGAGTTACACCACGTGGAGAAAACGCAACTAAAAAAACATTATATGAAACAAAATGGGAGGGGTGCAACACGAGGACTTCCCAGAAGGTCACCCATCCTAGTACTACTCTCGCCTAAGCACGCTTAACTACGGAGTTCTGATGGGATCTGGTGCATTAGTGCTGGTATGATCGCACCCTCAACTCTTGTGCAATCTATTCAAATAAAGGCTGCCTCTTATCGCACATGCGCCTCGAATTTGAATACAAATTCGACCAAATATCGTTCCAAATTATTTATTTCACAAAACACAAATAACGAATGAGTTACACCACGTGGAGAAAACGCAACTAAAAAAAACATTATACGAAATAAAATGGGAGGGGTGCAACACGAGGACTTCCCAGGAGGTCACCCATCCTAGTACTACTCTCGCCCAAGCACGCTTAACTGCGGAGTTCTGATGGGATCCGGTGCATTAGTGCTGGTATGATCGCACCCGTCAACTCTTGCGCAATCTATTCATATAAAGGCTGCCCCTTATCGCACATGCGCCTCGAATTTGAATACAAATTCGACCAAATATCGTTCCAAATTATTTATTTCACAAAACGCAAATAACGAATGAGTTACACCACGTGGAGAAAACGCAACTAAAAAAAACATTATATGAAATAAAATGGGAGGGGTGCAACACGAGACTTCCCAGGAGGTCACCCATCCTAGTACTACTCTCGCCCAAGCACGCTTAACTGCGGAGTTCTGATGGGATCCGGTGCATTAGTGCTGGTATGATCGCACCCGTCAACTCTTGCGCAATCTATTCATATAAAGGCTGCCCCTTATCGGACTTGCACCTCGAATTTAAATGCAAATTCGACCAAATATCGTTCCAAATTATTTATTTCACAAAACGCATATAACGAATGAGTTACACCACGTGGAGAAAACGCAACTAAAAAAAACATTATATGAAAACAAAATGGAGGGGTGCAACACGAGGACTTCCCAGGAGGTCACCCATCCTAGTACTACTCTCGCCCAAGCACGCTTAACTGCGGAGTTCTGATGGATCCGGTGCATTAGTGCTGGTATGATCGCACCCGTCAACTCTTGCGCAATCTATTCATATAAAGGCTGCCCCTTATCGCACTTGCGCCTCGAATTTTAATACAAATTCGACCAAATATCGTTCCAAATTATTTATTTCACAAAACGCAAATAACGAATGAGTTACACCACGTGGAGAAAACGCAACTAAAAAAAACATTATATGAAATAAAATGGGAGGGGTGCAACACGAGGACTTCCCAGGAGGTCACCCATCCTAGTACTACTCTCGCCCAAGCACGCTTAACTGCGGAGTTCTGATGGGATCCGGTGCATTAGTGCTGGTATGATCGCACCCGTCAACTCTTGCGCAATCTATTCATATAAAGGCTGCCCCTTATCGGACTTGCGCCTCGAATTTAAATGCAAATTCGACCAAATATCGTTCCAAATTATTTATTTCACAAAACGCAAATAACGAATGAGTTACACCACGTGGAGAAAACCCAACTAAAAGAACATTATATGAAATAAAATGGGAGGGGTGCAACACGAGGACTTCCCAGGAGGTCACCCATCCTAGTACTACTCTCGCCCAAGCACGCTTAACTGCGGAGTTCTGATGGGATCCGGTGCATTAGTGCTGGTATGATCGCACCCGTCAACTCTTGCGCAATCTATTCATATAAAGGCTGCCTCTTATCGCACTTGCGCCTCGAATTTTAATACAAATTCGACCAAATATCGTTCCAAATTATTTATTTCACAAAACGCAAATAACGAATGAGTTACACCACGTGGAGAAAACGCAACTAAAAAAAACATTATATGAAACAAAATGGGAGGGGTGCAACACGAGGACTTCCCAGGAGGTCACCCATCCTAGTACTACTCTCGCCCAAGCACGCTTAACTGCGGAGTTCTGATGGGATCCGGTGCATTAGTGCTGGTATGATCGCACCCGTCAACTCTTGCGCAATCTATTCATATAAAGGCTGCCCCTTATCGACTTGCGCCTCGAATTTAAATGCAAATTCGACCAAATATCGTTCCAAATTATTTATTTCACAAAACGCAAATAACGAATGAGTTACACCACGTGGAGAAAACGCAACTAAAAAAAACATTATATGAAATAAAACGAGAGGGGTGCAACACGAGGACTTCCCACGAGGTCACCCATCCTAGTACTACTCTCACCCAAGCACGCTTAACTGCGGAGTTCTGATGGGATCCGGTGCATTAGTGCTGGTATGATCGCACCCGTCAACTCTTGCGCAATCTATTCATATAAAGGCTGCCCCTTATCGCACTTGCGCCTCGAATTTGAATACAAATCCGACCAAATATCGTTCCAAATTATTTATTTCACAAAACACAAATAACGAATGAGTTACACCACGTGGAGAAAACGCAACTAAAAAAAACATTATACGAAATAAAATGGGAGGGGTGCAACACGAGGACTTCCCAGGAGGTCACCCATCCTAGTACTACTCTCACCCAAGCACGCTTAACTGCGGAGTTCTGATGGGATCCGGTGCATTAGTGCTGGTATGATCGCACCCGTCAACTCTTGCGCAATCTATTCATATAAAGGCTGCCCCTTATCGGACTTGCACCTCGAATTTAAATGCAAATTCGACCAAATATCGTTCCAAATTATTTATTTCACAAAACGCATATAACGAATGAGTTACACCACGTGGAGAAAACGCAACTAAAAGAAATTTTATATGAAATAAAATGGGAGGGGTACAACACGAGAACTTCCCAGGAGGTCACCCATCCTAGTACTACTCTCGCCCAAGCACACTTAACTGCGGAGTTCTGAAAGGATCCGGTGCATTAGTGCTGGTATGATCACACCCGTCAACTCTTGCGCAATCTATTCATATAAAGGCTGCCTCTTATCGCACTTGCGCGTCGAATTTTTATACAAATTCGACCAAATATCGTTCCAAATTATTTATTCCACAAAACGCAAATAACGAATGAGTTACACCACGTGGAGAAAACGCAACTAAAAAAAACATTATATGAAACAAAATGGGAGGGGTGCAACACGAGGACTTCCCAGGAGGTCACCCATCCTAGTACTACTCTCGCCCAAGCACGCTTAACTGCGGAGTTCTGATGGGATCCGGTGCATTAGTGCTGGTATGATCGCACCCTTCAACTCTTGCGCAATCTATTCATATAAAGGCTGCCCCTTATCGGACTTGCGCCTCGAATTTAAATGCAAATTCAACCAAATATCGTTCCAAATTATTTATTTCACAAAACGCAATTAACGAATGAGTTACACCACGTGGAGAAAACGCAACTAAAAAAAACATTATATGAAAACAAAATGGGAGGGGTGCAACACGAGGACTTCCCAGAAGGTCACCCATCCTAGTACTACTCTCGCCCAAGCACGCTTAACTGGGAGTTCTCCTGGGATCTGGTGCATTGGTGCTGGTATGATCGCACCCCTCAACTCTTGTGCAATCTATTCAAATTAAGGATTGCTCTTCTCGCACTTACGCCTCGAATTTGAATACAAATTCGACCAAATATCGTTCCAAATTATTTATTTCAAAAAACGCAAATAACGAATGAGTTACACCACGTGGAGAAAACGCAACTAAAAAAAACATTATACGAAATAAAATGGGAGGGGTGCAACACGAGGACTTCCCAGGAGGTCACCCATCCTTGTACTACTCTCGCCCAAGCACGCTTAATTGCGGAGTTCTGATGGGATCTAGTGCATTGGTGTTGGTATGATCGCACCCGTCAACTCTTGTGCAATCTATTCATATAAAGGATTGCTCTTCTCGCACTTGCGCCTTGATTTTGAATACAAATTCGACCAAATAACGTTCCAAATTATTTATTTCACAAAACAGAAATAACGAATGTGTTACACCACGTGGAGTTCACGTAATTAAAAAAAACATTATATGAAATAAAATGCGAGGGGTGCAACACGAGGACTTCCCAGGAGGTCACCCATCCTAGTACTACTCTCGCCCAAGCACGCTTAAGTGCGGAGTTCTGATGGGATCTGGTGCATTAGAGCTGGTATGATCGCACCCGTCAACTCTTGCGCAATCTATTGATATAAAGGCTGCCCCTTATCGCACTCGCGCCTCGAATTTAAATGCAAATTCGACCAAATATCGTGCCAAATTATTTATTTCAAAAAAGGCAAATAACAAATGAGTTACACCACGTGGAGAAAACAGATCTAAAAAAAACATTATATGAAATAAAATGGGAGGGGTGCAACACGAGGACTTCCCAGAAGGTCACCCATCCTAGTACTACTCTCGCCTAAGCATGCTTAACTGCGGAGTTCTCCTGGGATCTGGTGCATTGGTGCTGGTATGATCGTACCCCTCAACTCTTGTGCAATCTATTCAAATTAAGGATTGCTCTTCTCCCACTTACGCCTCGAATTTGAATACAAATTCGACCAAATATCGTTCCAAATTATTTATTTCACAAAACGCAAAAAACGAATGAATTACACCACGTGGAGAAAACGCAACTAAAAAAAATATTATACGAAATAAAATGGGAGGGGTGCAACACGAGGACTTCCCAGGAGGTCACCCATCCTAGTACTACTCTCGCCCAAGCACGCTTAACTGCGGAGTTCTGATGGGATCCGGTGCATTAGTGCTGGTATGATCGCACCCGTCAACTCTTGCGCAATCTATTCAAATAAAGGCTGCCCCTTATCGGACTTGCGCCTCGAATTTAAATGCAAATTCAACCAAATATCATTCCAAATTATTTATTTCACAAAACGCAATTAACGAATGAGTTACACCACGTGGAGAAAACACAACTAAAAAAAACATAATATGAAAACAAAATGGGAGGGGTGCAACACGAGGACTTCCCAGAAGGTCACAAATCCTAGTACTACTCTCGCCTAAGCACGCTTAACTGCAGAGTTCTCCTGGGATCTGGTGCATTGGTGCTGGTATGATCGCACCCCTCAACTCTTGTGCAATCTATTCAAATTAAGGATTGCTCTTCTCGCAGTTACGCCTCGAATTTGAATACAAATTCGACCAAATATCGTTCCAAATTATTTATTTCACAAAACGCAAATAACGAATGAGTTACACCACGTGGAGAAAACGCAACTAAAAGAAATTTTATATGAAATAAAATGGGAGGGGTACAACACGAGAACTTCCCAGGAGGTCACCCATCCTAGTACTACTCTCGCCCAAGCACACTTAACTGCGGAGTTCTGAAAGGATCCGGTGCATTAGTGCTGGTATGATCGCGCCCGTCAACTCTTGCGCAATCTATTCATATAAAGGCTGCCTCTTATCGCACTTGCTTGTCGAATTTTAATACAAATTCGACCAAATATAGTTCCAAATTATTTATTCCACAAAACGCAAATAACGAATGAGTTACACCACGTGGAGAAAATGCAACTAAAAAAAACATTATATGAAACTAAATGGGAGGGGTGCAACACGAGGACTTCCCAGGAGGTCACCCATCCTAGTACTACTCTCGCCCAAGCACGCTTAACTGCGGAGTTCTGATGGGATCCGGTGCATTAGTGCTGGTATGATCGCACCTGTCAACTCTTGCGCAATCTATTCATATAAAGGCTGCCCCTTAGCGGACTTGCGCCTCGAATTTAAATGCAAATTCAACCAAATATCATTCCAAATTATTTATTTCACAAAACGCAATTAACGAATGAGTTACACCACGTGGAGAAAACACAACTAAAAAAAACATTATATGAAAACAAAATGGGAGGGGTGCAACACGAGGACTTCCCAGAAGGTCACCCATCCTAGTACTACTCTCGCCTAAGCACGCTTAACTGGGAGTTCTCCTGGGATCTGATGCATTGGTGCTGGTATGATCGCACCCCTCAACTCTTGTGCAATCTATTCAAATTAAGGATTGCTCTTCTCGCACTTACGCCTCGAATTTGAATACAAATTCGACCAAATATCGTTCCAAATTATTTATTTCAAAAAACGCAAATAACGAATGAGTTACACCACGTGGAGAAAACGCAACTAAAAAAAACATTATACGAAATAAAATGGGAGGGGTGCAACACGAGGACTTCCCAGGAGGTCACCCATCCTAGTACTACTCTCGCCCAAGCACGCTTAATTGCGGAGTTCTGATGGGATCTAGTGCATTGGTGTTGGTATGATCGCACCTGTCAACTCTTGTGCAATCTATTCATATAAAGGATTGCTCTTCTCGCACTTGCGCCTTGATTTTGAATACAAATTCGACCAAATAACGTTCCAAATTATTTATTTCACAAAACAGAAATAACGAATGTGTTACACCACGTGGAGTTCACGTAATTAAAAAAAACATTATATGAAATAAAATGCGAGGGGTGCAACACGGGGACTTCCCAGGAGGTCACCCATCCTAGTACTACTCTCGCCCAAGCACGCTTAAGTGCGGAGTTCTGATGGGATCTGGTGCATTAGTGCTGGTATGATCGCACCCGTCAACTCTTGCGCAATCTATTGATATAAAGGCTGCCCCTTATCGCACTCGCGCCTCGAATTTAAATGCAAATTCGACCAAATATCGTGCCAAATTATTTATTTCAAAAAAGGCAAATAACAAATGAGTTACACCACGTGGAGAAAACAGATCTAAAAAAAACATTATATGAAATAAAATGGGAGGGGTGCAACACGAGGACTTCCCAGAAGGTCACCCATCCTAGTACTACTCTCGCCTAAGCACGCTTAACTGCGGAGTTCTCCTGGGATCTGGTGCATTGGTGCTGGTATGATCGCACCCCTCAACTCTTGTGCAATCTATTCAAATTAAGGATTGCTCTTCTCGCACTTACGCCTCGAATTTGAATACAAATTCGACCAAATATCGTTCCAAATTATTTATTTCACAAAACGCAAAAAACGAATGAATTACACCACGTGGAGAAAACGCAACTAAAAAAAATATTATACGAAATAAAATGGGAGGGGTGCAACACGAGGACTTCCCAGGAGGTCACCCATCCTAGTACTACTCTCGCCCAAGCACGCTTAACTGCGGAGTTCTGATGGGATCCGGTGCATTAGTGCTGGTATGATCGCACCCGTCAACTCTTGCGCAATCTATTCAAATAAAGGCTGCCCCTTATCGGACTTGCGCCTCGAATTTAAATGCAAATTCAACCAAATATCATTCCAAATTATTTATTTCACAAAACGCAATTAGCGAATGAGTTACACCACGTGGAGAAAACACAACTAAAAAAAACATAATATGAAAACAAAATGGGAGGGGTGCAACACGAGGACTTCCCAGAAGGTCACCAATCCTAGTACTACTCTCGCCTAAGCACGCTTAACTGCGGAGTTCTCCTGGGATCTGGTGCATTGGTGCTGGTATGATCGCACCCCTCAACTCTTGTGCAATCTATTCAAATTAAGGATTGCTCTTCTCGCAGTTACGCCTCGAATTTGAATACAAATTCGACCAAATATCGTTCCAAATTATTTATTTCACAAAACGCAAATAACGAATGAGTTACACCACGTGGAGAAAACGCAACTAAAAGAAATTTTATATGAAATAAAATGGGAGGGGTACAACACGAGAACTTCCCAGGAGGTCACCCATCCTAGTACTACTCTCGCCCAAGCACACTTAACTGCGGAGTTCTGAAAGGATCCGGTGCATTAGTGCTGGTATGATCGCGCCCGTCAACTCTTGCGCAATCTATTCATATAAAGGCTGCCTCTTATCGCACTTGCTTGTCGAATTTTAATACAAATTCGACCAAATATAGTTCCAAATTATTTATTCCACAAAACGCAAATAACGAATGAGTTACACCACGTGGAGAAAATGCAACTAAAAAAAACATTATATGAAACAAAATGGGAGGGGTGCAACACGAGGACTTCCCAGGAGGTCACCCATCCTAGTACTACTCTCGCCCAAGCACGCTTAACTGCGGAGTTCTGATGGGATCCGGTGCATTAGTACTGGTATGATCGCACCCGTCAACTCTTGCGCAATCTATTCATATAAAGGCTGCCCCTTATCGGACTTGCGCCTCGAATTTAAATGCAAATTCAACCAAATATCTTTCTAAATTATTTATTTCCCAAAACGCAATTAACGAATGAGTTACACCACGTGGAGAAAACACAACTAAAAAAAACATTATATGAAAACAAAATGGGAGGGGTGCAACACGAGGACTTCCCAGAAGGTCACCCATCCTAGTACTACTCTCGCCTAAGCACGCTTAACTGCGGAGTTCTCCTGGGATCTGGTGCATTGGTGCTGGTATGATCTCACCCCTCAACTCTTGTGCAATCTATTCAAATTAAGGATTGCTCTTCTCGCACTTACGCCTCGAATTTGAATACAAATTCGACCAAATATCGTTCCAAATTATTTATTTCACAAAATGCAATTAACGAATGAGTTACACCACGTGGAGAAAACACAACTAAAAAAAACATTATATGAAAACAAAATGGGAGGGGTGCAACACGAGGACATCCCAGAAGGTCACCCATCCTAGTACTACTCTCGCCTAAGCACGCTTAACTGCGGAGTTCTCCTGGGATCTGGTGCATTGGTGCTGGTATGATCGCACCCCTCAACTCTTGTGCAATCTATTCAAATTAAGGATTGCTCTTCTCGCACTTACGCCTCGAATTTGAATACAAATTCGACCAAATATCGTTCCAAATTATTTATTTCACAAAACGCAAATAACGAATGAGTTACACCACGTGGAGAAAACGGAACTAAAAAAACATTATATGAAATAAAATGGGAGGGGTGCAACACGAGAACTTCCGAGGAGGTCACCCATCCTAGTACTACTCTCGCCCAAGCACGCTTAACTGTGGAGTTCTGATGGGATCTGGTGCATTAGTGCTGGTATGATCGCACCCCTCAACTCTTGTGCAATCTATTCAAATAAAGGCTGCCCCTTATCGGACTTGCACTTCGAATTTGAATGTAAATTTGACCAAATATCGTTCCAAATTATTTATTTCACAAAACACATATAACGAATGAGTTACACCACGTAGAGAAAACGCAACTAAAAAAAACATTATACGAAAACAAAATAGGAGGGGTGCAACACGAGGACTTCCCAAGAGGTCACCCATCCTAGTACTACTCTCGCCCAAGCACGCTTGACTGCGGAGTTCTGATGGATCCGGTGCATTAGTGCTGGTATGATCGCACCCGTCAACTCTTGCGCAATCTATTCATATAAAGGCTGCTTCTTATCGCACTTGCGCCTCAAATTTTAATACAAATTCGACCAAATATCATTCCAAATTATTTATTTCACAAAACGCAAATAACGAATGAGTTACACCACGTGGAGAAAACGCAACTAAAAAAAACATTATATGAAAAAAAAATAGGAGGTGTGCAACACGAGGACTTCCCAGAAGGTCACCCATCCTAGTACTACTCTCGCCCAAGCACGCTTAAGTGCGGAGTTCTGATGGGATCTGGTGCATTGGTGTTGGTATGATCGCACCCGTCAACTCTTGTGCAATCTATTCATATAAAGGATTTCTCTTCTCGCACTTGCGCCTTGATTTTGAATACAAATTCGACCAAATAACGTTCCAAATTATTTATTTCACAAAACAGAAATAACGAATGTGTTACACCACGTGGAGAAAACGCAATTAAAAAAAATATTATATGAAGTAAAATGTGCGGGGTGCAACACGAGGACTTCCCAGGAGGTCACCCATCCTAGTACTACTCTCGCCCAAGCACGCTTAACTGCGGAGTTCTGATGGGATCCGGTGCATTAGTGCTGGTATGATCGCACCCGTCAACTCTTGCGCAATCTATTGATATAAAGGCTGCCCCTTATCGCACTCGCGCCTCGAATTTAAATGCAAATTCGACCAAATATCGTGCCAAATTATTTATTTCAAAAAAGGCAAATAACGAATGAGTTACACCACGTGGAGAAAACGGATCTAAAAAAAACATTATATGAAATAAAATGGGAGGGGTGCAACACGAGGACTTCCCAGAAGGTCACCCATCCTAGTACTACTCTCGCCTAAGCACACTTAACTGCGGAGTTCTCCTGGGATCTGGTGCATTGGTGCTGGTATGATCGCACCCCTCAACTCTTGTGCAATCTATTCAAATTAAGGATTGCTCTTCTCGCAGTTACGCCTCGAATTTGAATACAAATTCAACCAAATATCGTTCCAAATTATTTATTTCACAAAACGTAAAAAACGAATGAATTACACCACGTGGAGAAAACGCAACTAAAAAAAACATTATACGAAATAAAATGGGAGAGGTGCAACACGAGGACATCCCAGGAGGTCACCCATCCTAGTACTACTCTCGCCCAAGCACGCTTAACTGCGGGGTTTTGATGGGATCCGGTGCATTAGTGCTGGTATGATCGCACCCGTCAACTCTTGCGCAATCTATTCATATAAAGGCTGCCCCTAATCGGACTTGCGCCTCGAATTTAAATGCAAATTCAACCAAATATCATTCCAAATTATTTATTTCACAAAACGCAATTAACTAATGTGTTACACCACGTGGAGAAAACGCAACTAAAAAAAACATTATATGAAACAAAATGGGAGGGGTGCAACACGAGGACTTCCCAGGAGGTCACCCATCCTAGTACTACTCTCGCCCAAGCACGCTTAACTGCGGAGTTCTGATGGGATCCGGTGCATTAGTACTGGTATGATCGCACCCGTCAACTCTTGCGCAATCTATTCATATAAAGGTTGCCCCTTATCGGACTTGCGCCTCGAATTTAAATGCAAATTCAACCAAATATCATTCTAAATTATTTATTTCCCAAAACGCAATTAACGAATGAGTTACACCACGTGGAGAAAACACAACTAAAAAAAACATTATATGAAAACAAAATGGGAGGGGTGCAACACGAGGACTTCCCAGAAGGTCACCCATCCTAGTACTACTCTCGCCTAAGCACGCTTAACTGCGGAGTTCTCCTGGGATCTGGTGCATTGGTGCTGGTATGATCTCACCCCTCAACTCTTGTGCAATCTATTCAAATTAAGGATTGCTCTTCTCGCACTTACGCCTCGAATTTGAATACAAATTCGACCAAATATCGTTCCAAATTATTTATTTCACAAAATGCAATTAACGAATGAGTTACACCACGTGGAGAAAACACAACTAAAAAAAACATTATATGAAAACAAAATGGGAGGGGTGCAACACGAGGACATCCCAGAAGGTCACCCATCCTAGTACTACTCTCGCCTAAGCACGCTTAACTGCGGAGTTCTCCTGGGATCTGGTGCATTGGTGCTGGTATGATCGCACCCCTCAACTCTTGTGCAATCTATTCAAATTAAGGATTGCTCTTCTCGCACTTACGCCTCGAATTTGAATACAAATTCGACCAAATATCGTTCCAAATTATTTATTTCACAAAACGCAAATAACGAATGAGTTACACCACGTGGAGAAAACGGAACTAAAAAAACATTATATGAAAAAAAATGGGAGGGGTGCAACACGAGAACTTCCGAGGAGGTCACCCATCCTAGTACTACTCTCGCCCAAGCACGCTTAACTGTGGAGTTCTGATGGGATCTGGTGCATTAGTGCTGGTATGATCGCACCCCTCAACTCTTGTGCAATCTATTCAAATAAAGGCTGCCCCTTATCGGACTTGCACTTCGAATTTGAATGTAAATTTGACCAAATATCGTTCCAAATTATTTATTTCACAAAACGCATATAACGAATGAGTTACACCACGTAGAGAAAACGCAACTAAAAAAAACATTATACGAAAACAAAATAGGAGGAGTGCAACACGAGGACTTCCCAAGAGGTCACCCATCCTAGTACTACTCTCGCCCAAGCACGCTTGACTGCGGAGTTCTGATGGATCCGGTGCATTAGTGCTGGTATGATCGCACCCGTCAACTCTTGCGCAATCTATTCATATAAAGGCTGCTTCTTATCGCACTTGCGCCTCAAATTTTAATACAAATTCGACCAAATATCATTCCAAATTATTTATTTCACAAAACGCAAATAACGAATGAGTTACACCACGTGGAGAAAACGCAACTAAAAAAAACATTATATGAAAAAAAAATAGGAGGTGTGCAACACGAGGACTTCCCAGAAGGTCACCCATCCTAGTACTACTCTCGCCCAAGCACGCTTAAGTGCGGAGTTCTGATGGGATCTGGTGCATTGGTGTTGGTATGATCGCACCCGTCAACTCTTGTGCAATCTATTCATATAAAGGATTTCTCTTCTCGCACTTGCGCCTTGATTTTGAATACAAATTCGACCAAATAACGTTCCAAATTATTTATTTCACAAAACAGAAATAACGAATGTGTTACACCACGTGGAGAAAACGCAATTAAAAAAAATATTATATGAAGTAAAATGCGCGGGGTGCAACACGAGGACTTCCCAGGAGGTCACCCATCCTAGTACTACTCTCGCCCAAGCACGCTTAACTGCGGAGTTCTGATGGGATCCGGTGCATTAGTGCTGGTATGATCGCACCCGTCAACTCTTGCGCAATCTATTGATATAAAGGCTGCCCCTTATCGCACTCGCGCCTCGAATTTAAATGCAAATTCGACCAAATATCGTGCCAAATTATTTATTTCAAAAAAGGCAAATAACGAATGAGTTACACCACGTGGAGAAAACGGATCTAAAAAAAACATTATATGAAATAAAATGGGAGGGGTGCAACACGAGGACTTCCCAGAAGGTCACCCATCCTAGTACTACTCTCGCCTAAGCACACTTAACTGCGGAGTTCTCCTGGGATCTGGTGCATTGGTGCTGGTATGATCGCACCCCTCAACTCTTGTGCAATCTATTCAAATTAAGGATTGCTCTTCTCGCAGTTACGCCTCGAATTTGAATACAAATTCAACCAAATATCGTTCCAAATTATTTATTTCACAAAACGTAAAAAACGAATGAATTACACCACGTGGAGAAAACGCAACTAAAAAAAACATTATACGAAATAAAATGGGAGAGGTGCAACACGAGGACATCCCAGGAGGTCACCCATCCTAGTACTACTCTCGCCCAAGCACGCTTAACTGCGGGGTTTTGATGGGATCCGGTGCATTAGTGCTGGTATGATCGCACCCGTCAACTCTTGCGCAATCTATTCATATAAAGGCTGCCCCTAATCGGACTTGCGCCTCGAATTTAAATGCAAATTCAACCAAATATCATTCCAAATTATTTATTTCACAAAACGCAATTAACTAATGTGTTACACCACGTGGAGAAAACGCAACTAAAAAAAACATTATATGAAACAAAATGGGAGGGGTGCAACACGAGGACTTCCGAGGAGGTCACCCATCCTAGTACTACTCTCGCCCAAGCACGCTTAACTGCGGAGTTCTGATGGGATCCGGTGCATTAGTACTGGTATGATCGCACCCGTCAACTCTTGCGCAATCTATTTGTAACACCCCGAACCCGAGACCGTCGCCGGGGTCGAACCCGAGGTGTTTACAGACTTCAAACCACTTATTAAAATTTTTCCAGACAAGCAGCCAATCTGCGTACTAGTCGCTTTAAAAATCATATCTTGAGTTCTGGAACTCGAAATCCAGTTCCGTGAATTTTCCCCGAAACTAGACTCATATTCCCTTCTACATAAATTTTTCTAGAATTTTTGGTCGGGTCAATTAGTACAGTTTATTAGTCAAAATCTCCCATGTTACTGGAGTCGACTACACTGACCTTTGAACATTACGACCTGGATATCTCCCTGTACAAAGCTTCAATACTGATGCCATTTGTTTCTATAGAAACTAGACTCAGAGAGAAATCCATACATGTAAGGCATGACTTCTAATTATCTCTGGACAATTTATAGTGAATTTTCAAAGTTGAAACAGGAGATCCAGAAATCGTTCTGGCCCTGTTTTACGAAAACTTTAATATCTCTTAATATACTGTTCATATGATTGTTTCGTTACTTTCATATGAAAATAGATTCATCAAGGTTCGATTACATAATTTATTCACTATTTAATTCCATTCCTACTAATTTTTGTGATTTTTCAAAGTCACACCACTGCTGCTGTCAGCAGCTGTTTTCAATGTAAACCTTACCTATTTCGTGGTCACTATGGACCAACTAGGGTTTTTGTCATACATAGATCCACATATGATCATATTTAGCCATTCCAATGGCTGATCATTTGCCCAACACTTCCATTCCAAACCATAGTCACATCGTGAAACCATATATACATACATAAACACAAATGGTCTAATGCCATACTCCACTTCTACGAGCCATTTTCGCATGGCTTTACACACATACATCACAAAAAGTACTTAAACAACAGGGGGTAGTCCTATACATGCCATATCCAGAGTTCAACTAAAAGAGTATCAAAAGAGCTTTGATAGTGTGGATGACTTCGACTTCGCTGATCCCGAATCCGATAGCTAACGAACAAAATCTATAAAACAGAGAGCCAAAGCAACCGGGTAAGCATTTTAAGCTTAGTAAGTTTCAAGTAATGAAATTGGCTTTGACTAAAGTATTACATTCACATAGCTAACTAATTCACTTTATTGACACACATTCTCATAATCATACTTACTTCACACTTCATCAACATATATATACACAAGGTATCAACCTTTCTAAAAGCCGAAAATTCATTGGTCGACTTCACGAAGACTATTTAAAATTAATCGACTTTTCTGAAGCACATGCAACATACCTTATCGTTCGGGTTAGACGAGCGTATTAATAGAATTTATTACAGCACAAAGCGCTCACCTTCAAACCCAAGTCTCTTCGGTATTTAACCGGATATAGCCGCAAGCACATTTACCTTCGGGTCTTAACCCGGATATAGTAACTCGCACGAATGCCTTCGGGTCTTAGCCCGGATATATCGACTTGCATAATTGCCTTCGGGTCTTAGCCCGGATATATCAACTCGCATAATTGCCTTCGGGTCTTAGCCCGGATATATCAACTCGCATAATTGCCTTCGGGTCTTAGCCCGGATATATCAACTCGCATAATTGCCTTCGGGTCTTAGCCCGGATATATTCCAATGCTCATGCACACAAATATCAATAATCATAACACATCCATATCTTATTTTCGTTACTAAGGCTCAAACACAAAACATTTATTAAACCTTTCAAATTTCGGCTCAAAAGCCACACACAAAGAGCATGATTTCAATTGGCTTTATAGCATAGTCTCTAAGCACATTCGACTATCCGTTATAGTATGACTAATCATTTCAATATAATTCAAGTAGGGTCATTACTCGAAGACTTACCTCAAATGTTGTCGAACGACTTCGATGGCTATTCAATTACTTTTTCCTTCCCTTTATCGGATCTAGTTCCCCTTTGCTCTTGAGCTTAAGTTCAACAAAATTTAAAATAGTCATTAATCGACTATTCAAGTATTACTTTCAGAATTATATATATATATTGATCCGACTTTCACACACATAGATTATAGTAAGCTTTATAATAATCAATAAATAATTCGTTGGCAAATTTTCATTAATGTTTACAACAAAATCACATATTCACTACGAGCTGTTTTTCTGAGCAGTAGTTACTAAATTATTTATAACTGGAGCTACTAAACTCCAAATCACTTTCCGTTAATTTTCCCTGAATACAGACTCGTATATCTTCCATCCATAAAATTTTCAGAATTTTAGGCTTGGCCAATCAATACCAGATTTTTCTTAAAGTTTCCCATGTTTCACTGTCTGACTATTCTGACCACTCTTCACTACGAATCAAATTTCTCATTTTACAGAATTCAAAATGTGTTGTATTTGATCTCATTTGAAACTAGACTCATTAAGGAGTCTAAGCATATAAATTGTATCTTATAATCATTTTTGTACAATTTATAATGATTTTCTAAAAACAGAACAGGGAATCTAGTAGTCATTTTGACTCAGCCCCACAATACTTCAAATATCTCAAGATCGGTAACTCTTTTGTTTTCATAGTTTCTTTTGTAAGAAAATAGACTCTTCAAGCTTTAATGACATAATTCACTCAGCTTCTAATTCAACTCCTACAAATTATGGCGATTTTCCAAAATCACCTTACTGCTGCTGTCCCCAAACAGATTATTACCAAATCAAATACTAACATTAGCATTTCACCTTAATAGCTAGCTTACCAAGCCTTAATTTAACATATAATTCACACATATCATATTCAGCTATATATACATTTATCATATTTCCATTTCAGCATATACAACTAACATTTATTCCGAAATTTTAATATCTAATTGCTTATAAACTTTCTTCGGATGTCGTCGACTAATTGATCGGCTACTCAACTACTTTCGATTTTTCCCCGATCTAAATCCAATTTCTTGGTTTCTTGATCTTAACATATTCAAATAAATCTCGTTTTAACATATTTTCGTTCAATTTAGTCTAATAACGCATAAATGGGTAAATTACATTTTTACCCCTAATATTTCGCACTTTCACAATTTAGTCTTTATTCCACAAAACACAAAATACACAAAGTTTGGTCACACTCCTTAAGGGCCGAATCTTCCTAGTACCCATATAAGTCCATACATTTCATTTATTTCACCTTTGAGTCCTTCAAAAATTTATTTTTTTGTAATTTAGCCCTAACTACTCAAAATCACCAAAAACTTCAACACAAAACATATTAATCTTTAACAAGAAATAAAATCTTTAATCCTCAAACTACCATGGTCAAACCTTCATGGAGTTGCTAAGACTCCTCATTTCTACTTCTCACACACTCTCACATCCAAACCCTTTTATTAAACACCCAAAGTCAACCATTTCCTTACCTCATCACCAAAGACATCAAAATACCAACCAAGAACGTAACATTCATGGCCGAATGTCACCTCCATCATTTAACAAAGCTTGAACCATGGCTAGGTAGATTTTGAACTTACAACTTAAAATATACATGAATCTCAAAGAATAACATTAAACATACCTCAATCAAGTTACATGCATGGCCAACTTCCTCCTAATCCTCTTCCTTAGGATTTTTGGTCAAAAGAGGTTGAAAAAGGATGAACAAAACCTTTCTTTTCCTTCCTTTAGCTCACGGCAATGGGGTGTATGCATGAGACCATTATTTTTTTTTTGTTCCTTTCATTATTTAATTATCATGCTTATTATTTTATTTTCCTCACCATACATCACTAACACAACATGTTGGTGACATGTTTCCACCCATAGCATGGCCGGCCACTACATTAGGGAGGGGGAATTTGACATGCAAGTCCCCTTTTTCTTCCACATGCACTAATAGGTCCTCATGCATTGACCTATCACATTTTAAAAATTTTCTCATATAAGTCCTATTGACTAAATTCACATGCAATTGACTAAATCGAAGCTTGAAATTTTCCACACATTCATAATCACATATTTTAGACAATAATATCACATTCAAACATTTCGGTGACTCGGTTTAGCAGTCCCGAAACCACTTCCCGACTAGGGTCAGTTTTGGGCTGTCACACTATTCATATAAAGGCTGCCCCTTATCGGACTTGCGCCTTGAATTTAAATGCAAATTCAACCAAATATCATTCTAAATTATTTATTTCCCAAAACGCAATTAACGAATGAGTTACACCACGTGGAGAAAACACAACTAAAAAAAACATTATATGAAAACAAAATGGGAGGGGTGCAACACGAGGACTTCCCAGAAGGTCACCCATCCTAGTACTACTCTCGCCTAAGCACGCTTAACTGCGGAGTTCTCCTGGGATCTGGTGCATTGGTGCTGGTATGATCGCACCCCTCAACTCTTGTGCAATCTATTCAAATTAAGGATTGCTCTTCTCGCACTTACGCCTCGAATTTGAATACAAATTCGACCAAATATCGTTCCAAATTATTTATTTCACAAAATGCAATTAACGAATGAGTTACACCACGTGGAGAAAACACAACTAAAAAAAACATTATATGAAAACAAAATGGGAGGGGTGCAACACGAGGACATCCCAGAAGGTCACCCATCCTAGTACTACTCTCGCCTAAGCACGCTTAACTGCGGAGTTCTCCTGGGATCTGGTGCATTGGTGCTGGTATGATCGCACCCCTCAACTCTTGTGCAATCTATTCAAATTAAGGATTGCTCTTCTCGCACTTACGCCTCGAATTTGAATAAAAATTCGACCAAATATCGTTCCAAATTATTTATTTCACAAAACGCAAATAACGAATGAGTTACACCACGTGGAGAAAACGGAACTAAAAAAACATTATATGAAATAAAATGGGAGGGGTGCAACACGAGAACTTTCGAGGAGGTCACCCATCCTACTACTACTCTCGCCCAAGCACGCTTAACTGTGGAGTTCTGATGGGATCTGGTGCATTAGTGCTGGTATGATCGCACCCCTCAACTCTTGTGCAATCTATTCAAATAAAGGCTGCCCCTTATCGGACTTGCACTTCGAATTTGAATGCAAATTTGACCAAATATCGTTCCAAATTATTTATTTCACAAAACGCATATAACGAATGAGTTACACCACGTAGAGAAAACGCAACTAAAAAAAACATTATACGAAAACAAAATAGGAGGGGTGCGACACGAGGACTTCCCAAGAGGTCACCCATCCTAGTACTACTCTCGCCCAAGCACGCTTGACTGCGGAGTTCTGATGGATCCGGTGCATTAGTGCTGGTATGATCGCACCCGTCAACTCTTGCGCAATCTATTCATATAAAGGCTGCTTCTTATCGCACTTGCGCCTCAAATTTTAATACAAATTCGACCAAATATCATTCCAAATTATTTATTTCACAAAACGCAAATAACGAATGAGTTACACCTCTTGGAGAAAACGCAACTAAAAAAAACATTATATGAAAACAAAATAGGAGGTGTGCAACACGAGGACTTCCCAGAAGGTCACCCATCCTAGTACTACTCTCGCCCAAGAACGCTTAACTGCGGAGTTCTGATGGGATCTGGTGCATTGGTGTTGGTATGATCGCACCCGTCAACTCTTGTGCAATCTATTCATATAAATGATTTCTCTTCTCGCACTTGCGCCTTGATTTTGAATACAAATTCGACCAAATAACGTTCCAAATTATTTATTTCACAAAACAGAAATAACGAATGTGTTACACCACGTGGAGAAAACGCAATTAAAAAAAACATTATATGAAGTAAAATGCGAGGGGTGTAACACGAGGACTTCTCAGGAGGTCACCCATCCTAGTACTACTCTCGCCCAAGCACGCTTAACTGCGGAGTTCTGGTGGGATCCGGTGCATTAGTGCTGGTATAATCGCACCCGTCAACTCTTGCGCAATCTATTGATATAAAGGCTGCCCCTTATCGCACTCGCGCCTCGAATTTAAATGCAAATTCGACCAAATATCGTGCCAAATTATTTATTTCAAAAAAGGCAAATAACGAATGAGTTACACCACGTGGAGAAAACGGATCTAAAAAAAACATTATATGAAATAAAATGGGAGGGGTGCAACACGAGGACTTCCCAGAAGGTCACCCATCCTAGTACTACTCTCGCCTAAGCACACTTAACTGCGGAGTTCTCCTGGGATCTGGTGCATTGGTGCTGGTATGATCGTACCCCTCAACTCTTGTGCAATCTATTCAAATTAAGGATTGCTCTTCTCGCAGTTACGCCTCGAATTTGAATACAAATTCAACCAAATATCGTTCCAAATTATTTATTTCACAAAACGTAAAAAACGAATGAATTACACCACGTGGAGAAAACGCAACTAAAAAAAACATTATACGAAATAAAATGGGAGAGGTGCAACACGAGGACTTCCCAAGAGGTCACCCATCCTAGTACTACTCTCGCCCAAGCACGCTTAACTGCGGAGTTTTGATGGGATCCGGTGCATTAGTGCTGGTATGATCGCACCCGTCAACTCTTGCGCAATCTATTCATATAAAGGCTGCCCCTTATCGCTCATGCGCCTTGAATTTGAATACAAATCCGACCAAATATCGTTCCAAATTATTTATTTCACAAAACGCAAATAAAGAATGAGTTACACCACGTGGAGAAAACGGAACTAAAAAAACATTATATGAAATAAAATGGGAGGGGTGCAACACTAGAACTTCCGAGGAGGTCACCCATCCTAGTACTACTCTCGCCCAAGCACGCTTAACTGTGGAGTTCTGATGGGATCTGGTGAATTGGTGCTGGTATGATCGCACCCCTCAACTCTTGTGCAATCTATTCAAATAAAGGCTGCCCCTTATCGGACTTGCACTTCGAATTTGAATGCAAATTTGACCAAATATCGTTCCAAATTATTTATTTCACAAAACGCATATAACGAATGAGTTACACCACGTAGAGAAAACGCAACTAAAAAAAACATTATACGAAAACAAAATAGGAGGGGTGCGACACGAGGACTTCCCAAGAGGTCACCCATCCTAGTACTACTCTCGCCCAAGCACGCTTGACTGCGGAGTTCTGATGGATCCGGTGCATTAGTGCTGGTATGATCGCACCCGTCAACTCTTGCGCAATCTATTCATATAAAGGCTGCTTCTTATCGCACTTGCGCCTCAAATTTTAATACAAATTCGACCAAATATCATTCCAAATTATTTATTTCACAAAACGCAAATAACGAATGAGTTACACCTCTTGGAGAAAACGCAACTAAAAAAAACATTATATGAAAACAAAATAGGAGGTGTGCAACACGAGGACTTCCCAGAAGGTCACCCATCCTAGTACTACTCTCGCCCAAGAACGCTTAACTGCGGAGTTCTGATGGGATCTGGTGCATTGGTGTTGGTATGATCGCACCCGTCAACTCTTGTGCAATCTATTCATATAAATGATTTCTCTTCTCGCACTTGCGCCTTGATTTTGAATACAAATTCGACCAAATAACGTTCCAAATTATTTATTTCACAAAACAGAAATAACGAATGTGTTACACCACGTGGAGAAAACGCAATTAAAAAAAACATTATATGAAGTAAAATGCGAGGGGTGTAACACGAGGACTTCTCAGGAGGTCACCCATCCTAGTACTACTCTCGCCCAAGCACGCTTAACTGCGGAGTTCTGGTGGGATCCGGTGCATTAGTGCTGGTATAATCGCACCCGTCAACTCTTGCGCAATCTATTGATATAAAGGCTGCCCCTTATCGCACTCGCGCCTCGAATTTAAATGCAAATTCGACCAAATATCGTGCCAAATTATTTATTTCAAAAAAGGCAAATAACGAATGAGTTACACCACGTGGAGAAAACGGATCTAAAAAAAACATTATATGAAATAAAATGGGAGGGGTGCAACACGAGGACTTCCCAGAAGGTCACCCATCCTAGTACTACTCTCGCCTAAGCACACTTAACTGCGGAGTTCTCCTGGGATCTGGTGCATTGGTGCTGGTATGATCGTACCCCTCAACTCTTGTGCAATCTATTCAAATTAAGGATTGCTCTTCTCGCAGTTACGCCTCGAATTTGAATACAAATTCAACCAAATATCGTTCCAAATTATTTATTTCACAAAACGTAAAAAACGAATGAATTACACCACGTGGAGAAAACGCAACTAAAAAAAACATTATACGAAATAAAATGGGAGAGGTGCAACACGAGGACTTCCCAAGAGGTCACCCATCCTAGTACTACTCTCGCCCAAGCACGCTTAACTGCGGAGTTTTGATGGGATCCGGTGCATTAGTGCTGGTATGATCGCACCCGTCAACTCTTGCGCAATCTATTCATATAAAGGCTGCCCCTTATCGCTCATGCGCCTTGAATTTGAATACAAATCCGACCAAATATCGTTCCAAATTATTTATTTCACAAAACGCAAATAAAGAATGAGTTACACCACGTGGAGAAAACGGAACTAAAAAAACATTATATGAAATAAAATGGGAGGGGTACAACACTAGAACTTCCGAGGAGGTCACCCATCCTAGTACTACTCTCGCCCAAGCACGCTTAACTGTGGAGTTCTGATGGGATCTGGTGAATTGGTGCTGGTATGATCGCACCCCTCAACTCTTGTGCAATCTATTCAAATTAAGGATTGCTCTTCTCGCACTTACGCCTCGAATTTGAATACAAATTCGACCAAATATCGTTCCAAATTATTTATTTCAAAAAACGCAAATAACGAATGAGTTACACCACGTGGAGAAAACGCAACTAAAAAAAAACATTATACGAAATAAAATGGGAGGGGTGCAACACGAGGACTTCCCAGGAGGTCACCCATCCTAGTACTACTCTCGCCTAAGCACGCTTAACTGCAGAGTTCTCCTGGGATCTGGTGCATTGGTGCTGGTATGATCGCACCCCTCAACTCTTGTGCAATCTATTCAAATTAAGGATTGCTCTTCTCGCACTTACGCCTCGAATTTGAATACAAATTCGACAAAATATCGTTCCAAATTATTTATTTCACAAAACGTAAATAACGAATGAGTTACACCACGAGGAGAAAACACAACTAAAAAAAACATTATACGAAATAAAATGGGAGGGGTGCAACACGAGGACTTCCCAGGAGGCCACCCATCCTAGTACTACTCTCGCCCAAGCACGCTTGACTGTGGAGTTCTGATGGATCCGGTGCATTAGTGCTGGTATGATCGCACCCGTCAACTCTTGCGCAATCTATTCATAAAAAGGCTGCCCCTTATCGCTCATGCGCCTTGAATTTGAATACAAATCCGACCAAATATCGTTCCAAATTATTTATTTCACAAAACGCAAATAACGAATGAGTTACACCACGTGGAGAAAACGGAACTAAAAAAACATTATATGAAATAAAATGGGAGGGGTGCAACACTAGAACTTCCGAGGAGGTCACCCATCCTAGTACTACTCTCGCCCAAGCACGCTTAACTGTGGAGTTCTGATGGGATCTGGTGCATTGGTGCTGGTATGATCGCACCCCTCAACTCTTGTGCAATCTATTCAAATTAAGGATTGCTCTTCTCGCACTTACGCCTCGAATTTGAATACAAATTCGACCAAATATCGTTCCAAATTATTTATTTCAAAAAACGCAAATAACGAATGAGTTACACCACGTGGAGAAAACGCAACTAAAAAAAACATTATACGAAATAAAATGGGAGGGGTGCAACACGAGGACTTCCCAGGAGGTCACCCATCCTAGTACTACTCTCGCCCAAGCACGCTTAATTGCGGAGTTCTGATGGGATCTACTGCATTGGTGTTGGTATGATCGCACCCGTCAACTCTTGTGCAATCTATTCATATAAAGGATTGCTCTTCTCGCACTTGCGCCTTGATTTTGAATACAAATTCGACCAAATAACGTTCCAAATTATTTATTTCACAAAACAGAAATAACGAATGTGTTACACCACGTGGAGTTAACGTAATTAAAAAAAACATTATATGAAATAAAATGCGAGGGGTGCAACACCAGGACTTCCCAGGAGGTCACCCATCCTAGTACTACTCTCGCCCAAGCACGCTTAACTGCAGAGTTCTGATGGGATCTGGTGCATTAGTGCTGGTATGATCGCACCCGTCAACTCTTGCGCAATCTATTGATATAAAGGCTGCCCCTTATCGCACTCGCGCCTCGAATTTAAATGCAAATTCGACCAAATATCGTACCAAATTATTTATTTCAAAAAAGGAAAATAACAAATGAGTTACACCACGTGGAGAAAACAGATCTAAAAAAAACATTATATGAAATAAAATGGGAGGGGTGCAACACGAGGACTTCCCAGAAGGTCACCCATCCTAGTACTACTCTCGCCTAAGCACGCTTAACTGCGGAGTTCTCCTGGGATCTGGTGCATTGGTGCTGGTATGATCGCACCCCTCAACTCTTGTGCAATCTATTCAAATTAAGGATTGCTCTTCTCGCACTTACGCCTCGAATTTGAATACAAATTCGACCAAATATCGTTCCAAATTATTTATTTCACAAAACGCAAAAAACGAATGAATTACACCACGTGGAGAAAACGCAACTAAAAAAAATATTATACGAAATAAAATGGGAGGGGTGCAACACGAGGACTTCCCAGGAGGTCACCCATCCTAGTACTACTCTCGCCCAAGCACGCTTAACTGCGGAGTTCTGATGGGATCCGGTGCATTAGTGCTGGTATGATCGCACCCGTCAACTCTTGCGCAATCTATTCAAATAAAGGCTGCCCCTTATCGGACTTGCGCCTCGAATTTAAATGCAAATTCAACCAAATATCATTCCAAATTATTTATTTCACAAAACGCAATTAACGAATGAGTTACACCACGTGGAGAAAACACAACTAAAAAAAACATAATATGAAAACAAAATGGGAGGGTTGCAACACGAGGACTTCCCAGAAGGTCACCAATCCTAGTACTACTCTCGCCTAAGCACGCTTAACTGCGGAGTTCTCCTGGGATCTGGTGCATTGGTGCTGGTATGATCGCACCCCTCAACTCTTGTGCAATCTATTCAAATTAAGGATTGCTCTTCTCGCAGTTACGCCTCGAATTTGAATACAAATTCGACCAAATATCGTTCCAAATTATTTATTTCACAAAACGCAAATAACGAATGAGTTACACCACTTGGAGAAAACGCAACTAAAAGAAATTTTATATGAAATAAAATGGGAGGGGTACAACACGAGAACTTCCCAGGAGGTCACCCATCCTAGTACTACTCTCGCCCAAGCACACTTAACTGCGGAGTTCTGAAAGGATCCGGTGCATTAGTGCTGGTATGATCGCGCCCGTCAACTCTTGCGCAATCTATTCATATAAAGGCTGCCTCTTATCGCACTTGCTTGTCGAATTTTAATATAAATTCGACCAAATATAGTTCCAAATTATTTATTCCACAAAACGCAAATAACGAATGAGTTACACCACGTGGAGAAAATGCAACTAAAAAAAAACATTATATGAAACAAAATGGGAGGGGTGCAACACGAGGACTTCCCAGGAGGTCACCCATCCTAGTACTACTCTCTCCCAAGCACGCTTAACTGCGGAGTTCTGATGGGATCCGGTGCATTAGTACTGGTATGATCGCACCCGTCAACTCTTGCGCAATCTATTCATATAAAGGCTGCCCCTTATCGGACTTGCGCCTCGAATTTAAATGCAAATTCAACCAAATATCATTCTAAATTATTTATTTCCCAAAACGCAATTAACGAATGAGTTACACCACGTGGAGAAAACACAACTAAAAAAAACATTATATGAAAACAAAATGGGAGGGGTGCAACACGAGGACTTCCCAGAAGGTCACCCATCCTAGTACTACTCTCGCCTAAGCACGCTTAACTGCGGAGTTCTCCTGGGATCTGGTGCATTGGTGCTGGTATGATCTCACCCCTCAACTCTTGTGCAATCTATTCAAATTAAGGATTGCTCTTCTCGCACTTACGCCTCGAATTTGAATACAAATTCGACCAAATATCGTTCCAAATTATTTATTTAACAAAATGCAATTAACGAATGAGTTACACCACGTGGAGAAAACACAACTAAAAAAAACATTATATGAAAACAAAATGGGAGGGGTGCAACACGAGGACATCCCAGAAGGTCACCCATCCTAGTACTACTCTCGCCTAAGCACGCTTAACTGCGGAGTTCTCCTGGGATCTGGTGCATTGGTGCTGGTATGATCGCACCCCTCAACTCTTGTGCAATCTATTCAAATTAAGGATTGCTCTTCCCGCACTTACGCCTCGAATTTGAATTCAAATTCGACCAAATATCGTTTCAAATTGTTTATTTCACAAAACGCAAATAACGAATGAGTTACACCACGTGGAGAAAACGGAACTAAAAAAACATTATATGAAATAAAATAGGAGGGGTGCAACACGAGGACTTCCTAGAAGGTCACCTATCCTAGTACTACTCTCGCCTAAGCACGCTTAACTGCGGAGTTCTCCTGGGATCTGGTGCATTGGTGCTGGTATGATCGCACCCCTCAACTCTTGTGCAATCTATTCAAATTAAGGATTGCTCTTCTCGCACTTACGCCTCGAATTTGAATACAAAATCGACCAAATATCGTTCCAAATTATTTATTTCACAAAACGCAAATAACGAATGAGTTACACCACGAGGAGAAAACACAACTAAAAAAAACATTATACGAAATAAAATGGGAGGGGTGCAACACGAGGACTTCCCAGGAGGCCACCCATCCTAGTACTACTCTCGCCCAAGCACTAATGCACCGGATCCATCAGAACTCCGCAGTCAAGCGTGCTTGGGCGAGAGTAGTACTAGGATTGGTGACCTCCTGGGAAGTCCTCGTGTTGCACCCCTCCTATTTTGTTTTCGTATAATGTTTTTTTTAGTTGCGTTTTCTCCACGTGGTGTAACTCATTCGTTATTTGCGTTTTGTGAAATAATTAATTTGGAACGATATTTGGTCGGATTTGTATTCAAATTCAAGGCGCATGTGCGATAAGGGGCAGCTTTTATAGAATAGATTGCGCAAGAGTTGACGGGTGCGATCATACCAGCACTAATGCACCGGATCCATCAGAACTCCGCTGTCAAGCGTGCTTGGGCGAGAGTAGTACTAGGATGGGTGACCTCCTGGGAAGTCCTCGTGTTGCACCCCTCCTATTTTGTTTTCGTATAATGTTTTTTTTAGTTGCGTTTTCTCCACGTGGTGTAACTCATTCGTTATATGCGTTTTGTGAAATAAATAATTTGGAACGATATTTGGTCGAATTTGCATTCAAATTCGAGGTGCAAGTCCGATAAGGGGTAGCCTTTATTTGAATAGATTGCACAAGAGTTGAGGGGTGCGATCATACCAGCACTAATGCACCAGATCCCATCCGAACTCCGCAGTTAAGCGTGCTTGGGCGAGAGTAGTACTAGGATGGGTGACCTCCTCGGAAGTTCTCGTGTTGCACCCCTCCTATTTTATTTCATATAATGTATTTTTTAGTTCCGTTTTCTCCACGTGGTGTAACTCATTCGTTATTTGCGTTTTGTGAACTAAATAATTTGGAATGTTATTTGGTCGGATTTGTATTCAAATTCAAGGCGCATGAGCGATAAGGGGCAGCCTTTATATGAATAGATTGCGCAAGAGTTGACGGGTGCGATCATACCAGCACTAATGCACCGGATCCCATCAGAACTCCGCAGTCAAGCGTGCTTGGGCGAGAGTAGTACTAGGATGGGTGACCTCCTGGGAAGTCCTCGTGTTGCACCCCTCCTATTTTGTTTTCGTATAATGTTTTTTTTAGTTGCGTTTTCTCCACATGGTGTAACTCATTCGTTATATGCGTATTGTGAAATAAATAATTTGGAACTATATTTGGTCGGATTTGTATTCAAATTCGAGGTGCAAGAGCGATAAGGGGTAGCCTTTATATGAATAGATTGCGCAAGAGTTGACGGGTGCGATCAAACCAGCACTAATGCACCGGATCCATCAGAACTCCGCTGTCAAGCGTGCTTGGGCGAGAGTAGTACTAGGATGGGTGACCTCCTGGGAAGTCCTCGTGTTGCACCCCTCTTATTTTGTTTTCGTATAATGTTTTTTTTAGTTGCGTTTTCTCCACGTGGTGTAACTCATTCGTTATTTGCGTTTTGTGAAATAATTAATTTGGAACGATATTTGGTCGGATTTGTATTCAAATTCAAGGCGCATGTGCGATAAGGGGCAGCTTTTATAGAATAGATTGCGCAAGAGTTGACGGGTGCGATCATACCAGCACTAATGCACCGGATCCATCAGAACTCCGCAGTCAAGCGTGCTTGGGCGAGAGTAGTACTAGGATGGGTGACCTCCTGGGAAGTCCTCGTGTTGCACCCCTCCTATTTTGTTTTCGTATAATGTTTTTTTTAGTTGCGTTTTCTCCACGTGGTGTAACTCATTCATTATATGCGTTTTGTGAAATAAATAATTTGGAACGATATTTGGTCGAATTTGCATTCAAATTCGAGGTGCAAGTCCGATAAGGGGTAGCCTTTATTTGAATAGATTGCACAAGAGTTGAGGGGTGCGATCATACCAGCACTAATGCACCAGATCCCATCCGAACTCCGCAGTTAAGCGTGCTTGGGCGAGAGTAGTACTAGGATGGGTGACCTCCTCGGAAGTTCTCGTGTTGCACCCCTCCCATTTTATTTCATATAATGTATTTTTTAGTTCCGTTTTCTCCACGTGGTGTAACTCATTCGTTATTTGCGTTTTGTGAAATAAATAATTTGGAACGATATTTGGTCGGATTTGTATTCAAATTCAAGGCGCATAAGCGATAAGGGGCAGCCTTTATATGAATAGATTGCGCAAGAGTTGACGGGTGCGATCATACCAGCACTAATGCACCGGATCCCATCAGAACTCCGCAGTCAAGCGTGCTTGGGCGAGAGTAGTACTAGGATGGGTGACCTCCTGGGAAGTCCTCGTGTTGCACCCCTCCTATTTTGTTTTCGTATAATGTTTTTTTTAGTTCCGTTTTCTCCACGTGGTGTAACTCATTCGTTATATGCGTTTTGTGAAATAAATAATTTGGAACGATATTTGGTCGAATTTGCATTCAAATTCGAGGTGCAAGTCCGATAAGGGGCAGCCTTTATTTGAATAGATTGCACAAGAGTTGAGGGGTGCGATCATACCAGCAATAATGCACCGGATCCATCAGAACTCCACAGTCAAGCGTGCTTGGACGAGAGTAGTACTAGGATTGGTGACCTCCTGGGAAGTCCTCGTGTTGCACCCCTCCCATTTTGTTTCATATAATGTTTTTTTTAGTTGCGTTTTCTCCACGTGGTGTAACTCATTCGTTATTTGTGTTTTGTGAAATAATTAATTTGGAACGATATTTGGTCGGATTTGTATTCAAATTCAAGGCGCATGTGCGATAAGGGGTAGCTTTTAAAGAATAGATTGCGCAAGAGTTGACGGGTGCGATCATACCAGCACTAATGCACCGGATCCATCAAAACTCCGCAGTCAAGCGTGCTTGGGCGAGAGTAGTACTAGGATGGGTGACCTCCTGGGAAGTCCTCGTGTTGCACCCCTCCTATTTTGTTTTCGTATAATGTTTTTTTTAGTTGCGTTTTCTCCACGTGGTGTAACTCATTCGTTATATGCGTTTTGTGAAATAAATAATTTGGAACTATATTTGGTCGGATTTGTATTCAAATTCGAGGTGCAAGAGCGATAAGGGGCAGCCTTTATATGAATAGATTGCGCAAGAGTTGACGGGTGCGATCATACCAGCACTAATGCACCGGATCCATCAGAACTCCGCAGTCAAGCGTGCTTGGGCGAGAGTAGTACTAGGATGGGTGACCTCCTGGGAAGTCCTCGTGTTGCACCCCTCCTATTTTGTTTTCGTATAATGTTTTTTTTAGTTGCGTTTTCTCCACGTGGTGTAACTCATTCGTTATATGCGTTTTGTGAAATAAATAATTTGGAACGATATTTGGTCGAATTTACATTCAAATTCGAGGTGCAAGTCCGATAAGGGGCAGCCTTTATTTGAATAGATTGCACAAGAGTTGAGGGGTGCGATCATACCAGCACTAATGCACCGGATCCCATCAGAACTCCGCAGTTAAGCGTGCTTGGGCGAGAGTAGTACTAGGATGGGTGACCTCCTCGGAAGTTCTCGTGTTGCACCCCTCCCATTTTATTTCATATAATGTTTTTTTTAGTTCCGTTTTCTCCACGTGGTGTAACTCATTCGTTATTTGCGTTTTGTGAAATAATTAATTTGAAACGATATTTGGTCGGATTTGTATTCAAATTCAAGGCGCATGTGCGATAAGGGGCAGCTTTTATAGAATAGATTGCGCAAGAGTTGACGGGTGCGATCATACCAGCACTAATGCACCGGATCCATCATAACTCCGCAGTCAAGCGTGCTTGGGCGAGAGTAGTACTAGGATGGGTGACCTCCTGGGAAGTCCTCGTGCTGCACCCCTCCTATTTTGTTTTCGTATAATGTTTTTTTTAGTTGCGTTTTCTCCACGTGGTGTAACTCATTCGTTATATGCGTTTTGTGAAATAAATAATTTGGAACGATATTTGGTCGAATTTGTATTCAAATTCGAGGTGCAAGAGCGATAAGGGGTAGCCTTTATATGAATAGATTGCGCAAGAGTTGACGGGTGCGATCATACCAGCACTAATGCACCGGATCCATCAGAACTCCGCTGTCAAGCGTGCTTGGGCGAGAGTAGTACTAGGATGGGTGACCTCCTGGGAAGTCCTCGTGTTGCACCCCTCCTATTTTGTTTTCGTATAATGTTTTTTTTAGTTGCGTTTTCTCCACGTGGTGTAACTCATTCGTTATTTGCGTTTTGTGAAATAATTAATTTGGAACGATATTTGGTCGGATTTGTATTCAAATTCAAGGCGCATGTGCGATAAGGGGCAGCTTTTATAGAATAGATTGCGCAAGAGTTGACGGGTGCGATCATACCAGCACTAATGCACCGGATCCATCAGAACTCCGCAGTCAAGCGTGCTTGGGCGAGAGTAGTACTAGGATGGGTGACCTCCTGGGAAGTCCTCGTGTTGCACCCCTCCTATTTTGTTTTCGTATAATGTTTTTTTTAGTTGCGTTTTCTCCACGTGGTGTAACTCATTCGTTATATGCGTTTTGTGAAATAAATAATTTGGAACGATATTTGGTCGAATTTGCATTCAAATTCGAGGTGCAAGTCCGATAAGGGGTAGCCTTTATTTGAATAGATTGCACAAGAGTTGAGGGGTGCGATCATACCAGCACTAATGCACCAGATCCCATCCGAACTCCGCAGTTAAGCGTGCTTGGGCGAGAGTAGTACTAGGATGGGTGACCTCCTCGGAAGTTCTCGTGTTGCAGCCCTCCCATTTTATTTCATATAATGTATTTTTTAGTTCCGTTTTCTCCACGTGGTGTAACTCATTCTTTATTTGCGTTTTGTGAAATAAATAATTTGGAACGATATTTGGTCGGATTTGTATTCAAATTCAAGGCGCATGAGCGATAAGGGGCAGCCTTTATATGAATAGATTGCGCAAGAGTTGACGGGTGCGATCATACCAGCACTAATGCACCGGATCCCATCAGAACTCCGCAGTCAAGCGTGCTTGGGCGAGAGTAGTACTAGGATGGGTGACCTCCTGGGAAGTCCTCGTGTTGCACCCCTCCTATTTTGTTTTCGTATAATGTTTTTTTTAGTTGCGTTTTCTCCACGTGGTGTAACTCATTCCTTATATGCGTTTTGTGAAATAAATAATTTGGAACGATATTTGGTCGAATTTGCATTCAAATTCGAGGTGCAAGTCCGATAAGGGGCAGCCTTTATTTGAATAGATTGCACAAGAGTTGAGGGGTGCGATCATACCAGCACTAATGCACCGGATCCATCAGAACTCCGCAGTCAAGCGTGCTTGGGCGAGAGTAGTACTAGGATGGGTGACCTCCTGGGAAGTCCTCGTGTTGCACCCCTCCCATTTTGTTTCATATAATATTTTTTTTAGTTCCGTTTTCTCCACGTGGGGTAACTCATTCGTTATTTGCGTTTTGTGAAATAATTAATTTGGAACGATATTTGGTCGGATTTGTATTCAAATTCAAGGCGCATGTGCGATAAGGGGCAGCTTTTATAGAATAGATTGCGCAAGAGTTGACGGGTGCGATCATACCAGCACTAATGCACCGGATCCATCAGAACTCCGCAGTCAAGCGTGCTTGGGCGAGAGTAGTACTAGGATGGGTGACCTCCTGGGACGTCCTCGTGTTGCACCCCTCCTATTTTGTTTTCGTATAATGTTTTTTTTAGTTGCGTTTTCTCCACGTGGTGTAACTCATTCGTTATTTGTGTTTTGTGAAAAATTAATTTGGAACGATATTTGGTCGGATTTGTATTCAAATTCAAGGCGCATGTGCGATAAGGGGTAGCTTTTATAGAATAGATTGCGCAAGAGTTGACGGGTGCGATCATACCAGCACTAATGCACCGGATCCATCAAAACTCCGCAGTCAAGCGTGCTTGGGCGAGAGTAGTACTAGGATGGGTGACCTCCTGGGAAGTCCTCGTGTTGCACCCCTCCTATTTTGTTTTCGTATAATGTTTTTTTTAGTTGCGTTTTCTCCACGTGGTGTAACTCATTCGTTATATGCGTTTTGTGAAATAAATAATTTGGAACTATATTTGGTCGGATTTGTATTCAAATTCGAGGTGCAAGAGCGATAAGGGGCAGCCTTTATATGAATAGATTGCGCAAGAGTTGACGGGTGCGATCATACCAGCACTAATGCACCGGATCCATCAGAACTCCGCAGTCAAGCATGCTTGGGCGAGAGTAGTACTAGGATGGGTGACCTCCTGGGAAGTCCTCGTGTTGCACCCCTCCTATTTTGTTTTCGTATAATTTTTTTTTTAGTTGCGTTTTCTCCACGTGGTGTAGCTCATTCGTTATATGCGTTTTGTGAAATAAATAATTTGGAACGATATTTGGTCGAATTTGCATTCAAATTCGAGGTGCAAGTCCGATAAGGGGTAGCCTTTATTTGAATAGATTGCACAAGAGTTGAGGGGTGCGATCATACCAGCACTAATGCACCGGATCCCATCTGAACTCCGCAGTTAAGCGTGCTTGGGCGAGAGTAGTACTAGGATGGGTGACCTCCTCGGAAGTTCTCGTGTTGCACCCCTCCCATTTTATTTCATATAATGTATTTTTTAGTTCCGTTTTCTCCACGTGGTGTAACTCATTCGTTATTTGCGTTTTGTGAAATAAATAATTTGGAACGATATTTGGTCGGATTTGTATTCAAATTCAAGGCGCATGAGCGATAAGGGGCAGCCTTTATATGAATAGATTGCGCAAGAGTTGACGGGTGCGATCATACCAGCACTAATGCACCGGATCCCATCAGAACTCCGCAGTCAAGCGTGCTTGGGCGAGAGTAGTACTAGGATGGGTGACCTCCTGGGAAGTCCTCGTGTTGCACCCCTCCTATTTTGTTTTCGTATAATGTTTTTTTAGTTGCGTTTTCTCCACGTGGTGTAACTCATTCGTTATATGCGTTTTGTGAAATAAATAATTTGGAACGATATTTGGTCGAATTTGCATTCAAATTCGAGGTGCAAGTCCGATAAGGGGCAGCCTTTATTTGAATAGATTGCACAAGAGTTGAGGGGTGCGATCATACCAGCACTAATGCACCGGATCCATCAGAACTCCACAGTCAAGCGTGCTTGGGCGAGAGTAGTACTAGGATTGGTGACCTCCTGGGAAGTCCTCGTGTTGCACCCCTCCTATTTTGTTTTCGTATAATTTTTTTTTTAGTTGCGTTTTCTCCACATGGTGTAACTCATTCGTTATGAGGGGTGCGATCATACCAGCACGTGGAGAAAACGCAACTAAAAAAAACATTATACGAAAACAAAATAGGAGGGGTGCAGCACGAGGACTTCCCAGGAGGTCACCCATCCTAGTACTACTCTCGCCCAAGCACGCTTGACTGCGGAGTTCTGATGGATCCGGTGCATTAGTGCTGGTATGATCGCACCCGTCAACTCTTGCGCAATCTATTCTATAAAAGCTGCCCCTTATCGCACATGCGCCTTGAATTTGAATACAAATCCGACCAAATATCGTTTCAAATTAATTATTTCACAAAACACAAATAACGAATGAGTTACACCACGTGGAGAAAACGGAACTAAAAAAAACATTATATGAAATAAAATGGGAGGGGTGCAACACGAGAACTTCCGAGGAGGTCACCCATCCAAGTACTACTCTCGCCCAAGCACGCTTAACTGCGGAGTTCTGATGGGATCCGGTGCATTAGTGCTGATATGATCGCACCCCTCAACTCTTGTGCAATCTATTCAAATAAAGGCTGCCCCTTATCGGACTTGCACCTCGAATTTGAATGCAAATTCGACCAAATATCGTTCCAAATTATTTATTTCACAAAACGCATATAACGAATGAGTTACACCACGTGGAGAAAACGCAACTAAAAAAAACATTATACGAAAACAAAATAGGAGGGGTGCAGCACGAGGACTTCCCAGGAGGTCACCCATCCTAGTACTACTCTCGCCCAAGCACGCTTGACTGCGGAGTTCTGATGGATCCGGTGCATTAGTGCTGGTATGATCGCACCCGTCAACTCTTGCGCAATCTATTCTATAAAAGCTACCCCTTATCGCACATGCGCCTTGAATTTGAATACAAATCCGACCAAATATCGTTCCAAATTAATTATTTCACAAAACACAAATAACGAATGAGTTACACCACGTGGAGAAAACGCAACTAAAAAAAACATTATATGAAACAAAAAGGGAGGGGTGCAACACGAGGACTTCCCAGGAGGTCACCAATCCTAGTACTACTCTCGCCCAAGCACGCTTGACTGCGGAGTTCTGATGGATCCGGTGCATTAGTGCTGGTATGATCGCACCCCTCAACTCTTGTGCAATCTATTCAAATAAAGGCTGCCCCTTATCGGACTTGCACCTCGAATTTGAATGCAAATTCGACCAAATATCGTTCCAAATTATTTATTTCACAAAATGCATATAACAAATGAGTTACACCACGTGGAGAAAACGCAACTAAAAAAAACATTATACGAAAACAAAATAGGAGGGGTGCAACACGAGGACTTCCCAGGAGGTCACCCATCCTAGTACTACTCTCGCCCAAGCACGCTTGACTGCGGAGTTCTGATGGATCCGGTGCATTAGTGCTGGTATGATCGCACCCGTCAACTCTTGCGCAATCTATTCTATAAAAGCTGCCCCTTATCGCACATGCGCCTTGAATTTGAATACAAATCCGACCAAATATCGTTCCAAATTAATTATTTCACAAAACGCAAATAACGAATGAGTTACCCCACGTGGAGAAAACGGAACTAAAAAAAATATTATATGAAACAAAATGGGAGGGGTGCAACACGAGGACTTCCCAGGAGGTCACCCATCCTAGTACTACTCTCGCCCAAGCACGCTTGACTGCGGAGTTCTGATGGATCCGGTGCATTAGTGCTGGTATGATCGCACCCCTCAACTCTTGTGCAATCTATTCAAATAAAGGCTGCCCCTTATCGGACTTGCACCTCGAATTTGAATGCAAATTCGACCAAATATCGTTCCAAATTATTTATTTCACAAAACGCATATAACGAATGAGTTACACCACGTGGAGAAAACGCAACTAAAAAAAACATTATACGAAAACAAAATAGGAGGGGTGCAACACGAGGACTTCCCAGGAGGTCACCCATCCTAGTACTACTCTCGCCCAAGCACGCTTGACTGCGGAGTTCTGATGGATCCGGTGCATTAGTGCTGGTATGATCGCACCCGTCAACTCTTGTGCAATCTATTCATATAAAGGCTGCCCCTTATCGCTCATGCGCCTTGAATTTGAATACAAATCCGACCAAATATCGTTCCAAATTATTTATTTCACAAAACGCAAATAACGAATGAGTTACACCACGTGGAGAAAACGGAACTAAAAAAAACATTATATGAAATAAAATGGGAGGGGTGCAACACGAGAACTTCCGAGGAGGTCACCCATCCTAGTACTACTCTCGCCCAAGCACGCTTCACTGCGGAGTTCTGATGGGATCTGGGGCATTAGTGCTTGTATGATCGCACCCCTCAACTCTTGTCCAATCTATTCAAATAAAGGCTGCCCCTTATCGGACTTGCACCTCGAATTTGAATGCAAATTCGACCAAATATCGTTCCAAATTATTTATTTCACAAAACGCATATAACGAATGAGTTACACCACGTGGAGAAAACGCAACTAAAAAAAACATTATACGAAAACAAAATAGGAGGGGTGCAACACGAGGACTTCCCAGGAGGTCACCCATCCTAGTACTACTCTCGCCCAAGCACGCTTGACTGCGGAGTTCTGATGGATCCGGTGCATTAGTGCTGGTATGATCGCACCCGTCAACTCTTGCGCAATCTATTCTATAAAAGCTACCCCTTATCGCACATGCGCCTTGAATTTGAATACAAATCCGACCAAATATCGTTCCAAATTAATTATTTCACAAAACACAAATAACGAATGAGTTACACCACGTGGAGAAAACGCAACTAAAAAAAACATTATATGAAACAAAAAGGGAGGGGTGCAACACGAGGACTTCCCAGGAGGTCACCAATCCTAGTACTACTCTCGCCCAAGCACGCTTGACTGCGGAGTTCTGATGGATCCGGTGCATTAGTGCTGGTATGATCGCACCCCTCAACTCTTGTGCAATCTATTCAAATAAAGGCTGCCCCTTATCGGACTTGCACCTCGAATTTGAATGCAAATTCGACCAAATATTGTTCCAAATTATTTATTTCACAAAACGCATATAACAAATGAGTTACACCACGTGGAGAAAACGCAACTAAAAAAAACATTATACGAAAACAAAATAGGAGGGGTGCAACACGAGGACTTCCCAGGAGGTCACCCATCCTAGTACTACTCTCGCCCAAGCACGCTTGACTGCGTAGTTCTGATGGATCCGGTGCATTAGTGCTGGTATGATCGCACCCGTCAACTCTTGCGCAATCTATTCTATAAAAGCTGCCCCTTATCGCACATGCGCCTTGAATTTGAATACAAATCCGACCAAATATCGTTCCAAATTATTTATTTCACAAAACGCAAATAACGAATGAGTTACCCCACGTGGAGAAAACGGAACTAAAAAAATATTATATGAAACAAAATGGGAGGGGTGCAACACGAGGACTTCCCAGGAGGTCACCCATCCTAGTACTACTCTCGCCCAAGCACGCTTGACTGCGGAGTTCTGATGGATCCGGTGCATTAGTGCTGGTATGATCGCACCCCTCAACTCTTGTGCAATCTATTCAAATAAAGGCTGCCCCTTATCGGACTTGCACCTCGAATTTGAATGCAAATTCGACCAAATATCGTTCCAAATTATTTATTTCACAAAACGCATATAACGAATGAGTTACACCACGTGGAGAAAACGCAACTAAAAAAAACATTATACGAAAACAAAATAGGAGGGGTGCAACACGAGGACTTCCCAGGAGGTCACCCATCCTAGTACTACTCTCGCCCAAGCACGCTTGACTGCGGAGTTCTGATGGATCCGGTGCATTAGTGCTGGTATGATCGCACCCGTCAACTCTTGTGCAATCTATTCATATAAAGGCTGCCCCTTATCGCTCATGCGCCTTGAATTTGAATACAAATCGGACCAAATATCGTTCCAAATTATTTATTTCACAAAACGCAAATAACGAATGAGTTACACCACGTGGAGAAAACGGAACTAAAAAAAACATTATATGAAATAAAATGGGAGGGGTGCAACACGAGAACTTCCGAGGAGGTCACCCATCCTAGTACTACTCTCGCCCAAGCACGCTTCACTGCGGAGTTCTGATGGGATCTGGGGCATTAGTGCTTGTATGATCGCACCCCTCAACTCTTGTGCAATCTATTCAAATAAAGGTTGCCCCTTATCGGACTTGCACCTCGAATTTGAATGCAAATTCGACCAAATATCGTTCCAAATTATTTATTTCACAAAACGCATATAACGAATGAGTTACACCACGTGGAGAAAACGCAACTAAAAAAAACATTATACGAAAACAAAATAGGAGGGGTGCAACACGAGGACTTCCCAGGAGGTCACCCATCCTAGTACTACTCTCGCCCAAGCACGCTTGACTGCGGAGTTCTGATGGATCCGGTGCATTAGTGCTGGTATGATCGCACCGGTCAACTCTTGCGCAATCTATTCATGTAAAGGCTGCCCCTTATCGCACTTGCGCCTCGAATTTAATACAAATTCGACCAAATATCGTTCCAAATTATTTATTTCACAAAACGCAAATAACGAATGAGTTACACCACGTGGAGAAAACGCAACTAAAAAAAACATTATATGAAATAAAATGGGAGGGGTGCAACACGAGGACTTCCCAGGAGGTCACCCATCCTAGTACTACTCTCGCCCAAGCACGCTTAACTGCGGAGTTCTGATGGGATCCGGTGCATTAGTGCTGGTATGATCGCACCCGTCAACTCTTGCGCAATCTATTCATATAAAGGCTGCCCCTTATCGGACTTGCGCCTCGAATTTAAATGCAAATTCGACCAAATATCGTTCCAAATTATTTATTTCACAAAACGCAAATAACGAATGAGTTACACCACGTGGAGAAAACGCAACTAAAAAAAACATTATATGAAAACAAAATGGGAGGGGTGCAACACGAGGACTTCCCAGAAGGTCACCCATCCTAGTACTACTCTCGCCTAAGCACGCTTAACTGCGGAGTTCTCCTGGGATCTGGTGCATTGGTGCTGGTATGATCGTACCCCTGAACTCTTGTGCAACCTATTCAAATTAAGGATTGCTCTTCTCGCACTTACGCCTCGAATTTGAATACAAATTCGACCAAATATCGTTCCAAATTATTTATTTCACAAAACGCAAATAACGAATGAGTTACACCAAGTGGAGAAAACGGAACTAAAAAAAACATTATATGAAATAAAATGGGAGGGGTGCAACACGAGAACTTCCGAGGAGGTCACCCATCCTAGTAGTACTCTCGCCCAAGCACGCTTAACTGCGGAGTTCTGATGGGATCTGGTGCATTAGTGCTGGTATGATCGCACCCCTCAACTCTTGTGCAATCTATTCAAATAAAGGCTGCCCCTTATCGGACTTGCACCTCGAATTTGAATGCAAATTCGACCAAATATCGTTCCAAATTATTTATTTCACAAAACGCATATAACGAATGAGTTACACCACGTGGAGAAAACGCAACTAAAAAAAACATTATACGAAAACAAAATAGGAGGGGTGCAACACGAGGATTTCCCAGGAGGTCACCCATCCTAGTACTACTCTCGCCCAAGCACGCTTGACTGCGGAGTTCTGATGGATCCGGTGCATTAGTGCTGGTATGATCGCACCCCTCAACTCTTGTGCAATCTATTCAAATAAAGGCTGCCCCTTATCGGACTTGCACCTCGAATTTGAATGCAAATTCGACCAAATATCGTTCCAAATTATTTATTTCACAAAATGCATATAACGAATGAGTTACACCACGTGGAGAAAACGCAACTAAAAAAAACATTATACGAAAACAAAATAGGAGGGGTGCAACACGAGGACTTCCCAGGAGGTCACCCATCCTAGTACTACTCTCGCCCAAGCACGCTTGACTGCGGAGTTCTGATGGATCCGGTGCATTAGTGCTGGTATGATCGCACCCGTCAACTCTTGTGCAATCTATTCATATAAAGGCTGCCCCTTATCGCTCATGCGCCTTGAATTTGAATACAAATCCGACCAAATATCGTTCCAAATTATTTATTTCACAAAACGCAAATAACGAATGAGTTACACCACGTGGAGAAAACGGAACTAAAAAAAACATTATATGAAATAAAATGGGAGGGGTGCAACACGAGAACTTCCGAGGAGGTCACCCATCCTAGTACTACTCTCGCCCAAGCACGCTTCACTGCGGAGTTCTGATGGGATCTGGTGCATTAGTGCTTGTATGATCGCACCCCTCAACTCTTGTGCAATCTATTCAAATAAAGGCTGCCCCTTATCGGACTTGCACCTCGAATTTGAATGCAAATTCGACCAAATATCGTTCCAAATTATTTATTTCACAAAACGCATATAACGAATGAGTTACACCACGTGGAGAAAACGCAACTAAAAAAAACATTATACGAAAACAAAATAGGAGGGGTGCAACACGAGGACTTCCCAGGAGGTCACCCATCCTAGTACTACTCTCGCCCAAGCACGCTTGACGGCGGAGTTCTGATGGATCCGGTGCATTAGTGCTGGTATGATCGCACCGGTCAACTCTTGCGTAATCTATTCATATAAAGGCTGCCCCTTATCGCTCATGCGCCTTGAATTTGAATACAAACCCGACCAAATATCGTTCCAAATTATTTATTTCACAAAACGCAAATAACGAATGAGTTACACCACGTGGAGAAAACGCAACTAAAAAAAACATTATACGAAATAAAATGGGAGGGGTGCAACACGAGGACTTCCCAGGAGGTCACCCATGCTAGTACTACTCTCGCCCAAGCTCGCTTAACTACGGAGTTCTGATGGGATCCGGTGCATTAGTGCTGGTATGATCGCACCCCTCAACTCTTGCGCAATCTATTCATATAAAGGCTGCCCCTTATCGGACTTGCGCCTCGAATTTAAATGCAAATTCAACCAAATATCATTCCAAATTATTTATTTCACAAAACGCAATTAACGAATGAGTTACACCACGTGGAGAAAACACAACTAAAAAAAACATTATATGAAAACAAAATGGGAGGGGTGCAACACGAGGACTCCCCAGAAGGTCACCCATCCTAGTACTACTCTCGCCTAAGCACGCTTAACTGCGGAGTTCTCATGGGATCTGGTGCATTGGTGCTGGTATGATCGTACCCCGTCAACTCTTGTGCAATCTATTCAAATTAAGGATTGCTCTTCTCGCACTTACGCCTCGAATTTAAATAAAAATTCGACCAAATATCGTTCCAAATTATTTATTTCACAAAACGCAAATAACGAATGAGTTACACCAAGTGGAGAAAACGGAACTAAAAAAAACATTATATGAAATAAAATGGGAGGGGTGCAACACGAGAACTTCCGAGGAGGTCACCCATCCTAGTAGTACTCTTGCCCAAGCACGCTTAACTGCGGAGTTCTGATGGGATCTGGTGCATTAGTGCTGGTATGATCGCACCCCTCAACTCTTGTGCAATCTATTCAAATAAAGGCTGCCCCTTATCAGACTTGCACCTCGAATTTGAATGCAAATTCGACCAAATATCGTTCCAAATTATTTATTTCACAAAACGCAAATAACGAATGAGTTACACCACGTGGAGAAAACGCAACTAAAAAAAACATTATACGAAAACAAAATAGGAGGGGTGCAGCACGAGGACTTCCCAGGAGGTCACCCATCCTAGTACTACTCTCGCCCAAGCACGCTTGACTGCGGAGTTCTGATGGATCCGGTGCATTAGTGCTGGTATGATCGCACCGGTCAACTCTTGCGCAATCTATTCATATAAAGGCTGCCCCTTATCGCTCATGCGCCTTGAATTTGAATACAAATCCGACCAAATATCGTTCCAAATTATTTATTTCACAAAACGCAAATAACGAATGAGTTACACCACGCGGAGAAAACGGAACTAAAAAAAACATTATATGAAATAAAATGGGAGGGGTGCAACACGAGAACTTCCGAGGAGGTCACCCATCCTAGTACTACTCTCGCCCAAGCACGCTTAACTGCGGAGTTCTGATGGGATCTGGTGCATTAGTGCTGGTATGATCGCACCCCTCAACTCTTGTGCAATCTATTCAAATAAAGGCTGCCCCTTATCGGACTTGCACCTCGAATTTGAATGCAAATTCGACCAAATATCGTTCCAAATTATTTATTTCACAAAACGCATATAACGAATGAGTTACACCACGTGGAGAAAACGCAACTAAAAAAAACATTATACGAAAACAAAATAGGAGGGGTGCAACACGAGGACTTCCCAGGAGGTCACCCATCCTAGTACTACTCTCGCCCAAGCACGCTTGACTGCGGAGTTCTGATGGATCCGGTGCATTAGTGCTGGTATGATCGCACCCGTCAACTCTTGCGCAATCTATTCTATAAAAGCTACCCCTTATCGCACATGCGCCTTGAATTTGAATACAAATCCGACCAAATATCCTTCCAAATTAATTATTTCACAAAACGCAAATAACAAATGAGTTACATCACGTGGAGAAAACGGAACTAAAAAAAACATTATATGAAACAAAATGGGAGGGGTGCAACACGAGGACTTCCCAGGAGGTCACCCATCCTAGTACTACTCTCGCCCAAGCACGCTTAACTGCGAAGTTCTGATGGGATCCGGTGCATTAGTGCTGGTATGATCGCACCCGTCAACTCTTGCGCAATCTATTCATATAAAGGCTGCCCCTTATCGGACTTGCGCCTCGAATTTAAATGCAAATTCAACCAAATATCATTCCAAATTATTTATTTCACAAAACGCAATTAACGAATGAGTTACACCACGTGGAGAAAACACAACTAAGAAAAACATTATATGAAAACAAAATGGGAGGGGTGCAACACGAGGACTCCCCAGAAGGTCACCCATCCTAGTACTACTCTCGCCTAAGCACGCTTAACTGCGGAGTTCTCCTGGGATCTGGTGCATTGGTGCTGGTATGATCGTACCCCTGAACTCTTGTGCAACCTATTCAAATTAAGGATTGCTCTTCTCGCACTTACGCCTCGAATTTAAATAAAAATTCGACCAAATATCGTTCCAAATTATTTATTTCACAAAACGCAAATAACGAATGAGTTACACCAAGTGGAGAAAACGGAACTAAAAAAAACATTATATGAAATAAAATGGGAGGGGTGCAACACGAGAACTTCCGAGGAGGTCACCCATCCTAGTAGTACTCTTGCCCAAGCACGCTTAACTGCGGAGTTCTGATGGGATCTGGTGCATTAGTGCTGGTATGATCGCACCCCTCAACTCTTGTGCAATCTATTCAAATAAAGGCTGCCCCTTATCAGACTTGCACCTCGAATTTGAATGCAAATTCGACCAAATATCGTTCCAAATTATTTATTTCACAAAACGCAAATAACGAATGAGTTACACCACGTGGAGAAAACGCAACTAAAAAAAACATTATACGAAAACAAAATAGGAGGGGTGCAGCACGAGGACTTCCCAGGAGGTCACCCATCCTAGTACTACTCTCGCCCAAGCACGCTTGACTGCGGAGTTCTGATGGATCCGGTGCATTAGTGCTGGTATGATCGCACCGGTCAACTCTTGCGCAATCTATTCATATAAAGGCTGCCCCTTATCGCTCATGCGCCTTGAATTTGAATACAAATCCGACCAAATATCGTTCCAAATTATTTATTTCACAAAACGCAAATAACGAATGAGTTACACCACGCGGAGAAAACGGAACTAAAAAAAACATTATATGAAATAAAATGGGAGGGGTGCAACACGAGAACTTCCGAGGAGGTCACCCATCCTAGTACTACTCTCGCCCAAGCACGCTTAACTGCGGAGTTCTGATGGGATCTGGTGCATTAGTGCTGGTATGATCGCACCCCTCAACTCTTGTGCAATCTATTCAAATAAAGGCTGCCCCTTATCGGACTTGCACCTCGAATTTGAATGCAAATTCGACCAAATATCGTTCCAAATTATTTATTTCACAAAACGCATATAACGAATGAGTTACACCACGTGGAGAAAACGCAACTAAAAAAAACATTATACGAAAACAAAATAGGAGGGGTGCAACACGAGGACTTCCCAGGAGGTCACCCATCCTAGTACTACTCTCGCCCAAGCACGCTTGACTGCGGAGTTCTGATGGATCCGGTGCATTAGTGCTGGTATGATCGCACCCGTCAACTCTTGCGCAATCTATTCTATAAAAGCTACCCCTTATCGCACATGCGCCTTGAATTTGAATACAAATCCGACCAAATATCCTTCCAAATTAATTATTTCACAAAACGCAAATAACAAATGAGTTACATCACGTGGAGAAAACGGAACTAAAAAAAACATTATATGAAACAAAATGGGAGGGGTGCAACACGAGGACTTCCCAGGAGGTCACCCATCCTAGTACTACTCTCGCCCAAGCACGCTTAACTGCGAAGTTCTGATGGGATCCGGTGCATTAGTGCTGGTATGATCGCACCCGTCAACTCTTTCGCAATCTATTCATATAAAGGCTGCCCCTTATCGGACTTGCGCCTCGAATTTAAAGGCAAATTCAACCAAATATCATTCCAAATTATTTATTTCACAAAATGCAATTAACGAATGAGTTACACCTCGTGGAGAAAACACAACTAAAAAAAAAACATTATATGAAAACAAAGTGGGAGGGGTGCAACACGAGGACTCCCCAGAAGGTCACCCATCCTAGTACTACTCTCGCCTAAGCACGCTTAACTGCGGAGTTCTCCTGGGATCTGGTGCATTGGTGCTGGTATGATCGTACCCCTGAACTCTTGTGCAATCTATTCAAATTAAGGATTGCTCTTCTCGCACTTACGCCTCGAATTTGAATACAAATTCGACCAAATATCGTTCCAAATTATTTATTTCACAAAACACAAATAACGAATGAGTTACACCAAGTGGAGAAAACGGAACTAAAAAAAACATTATATGAAATAAAATGGGAGGGGTGCAACACGAGAACTTCCGAGGAGGTCACCCATCCTAGTAGTACTCTCGCCCAAGCACGCTTAACTGCGGAGTTCTGATGGGATCTGGTGCATTAGTGCTGGTATGATCGCACCCCTCAACTCTTGTGCAATCTATTCAAATAAAGGCTGCCCCTTATCGGACTTGCACCTCGAATTTGAATGCAAATTCGACCAAATATCGTTCCAAATTATTTATTTCACAAAACGCATATAACGAATGAGTTACACCACGTGGAGAAAACGCAACTAAAAAAAACATTATACGAAAACAAAATAGGAGGGGTGCAGCACGAGGACTTCCCAGGAGGTCACCCATCCTAGTACTACTCTCGCCCAAGCACGCTTGGCTGCGGAGTTCTGATGGATCCGGTGCATTAGTGCTGGTATGATCGCACCGGTCAACTCTTGCGCAATCTATTCATATAAAGGCTGCCCCTTATCGCTCATGCGCCTTGAATTTGAATACAAATCCGACCAAATATCGTTCCAAATTATTTATTTCACAAAACGCAAATAACGAATGAGTTACACCACGCGGAGAAAACGGAACTAAAAAAAACATTATATGAAATAAAATGGGAGGGGTGCAACACGAGAACTTCCGAGGAGGTCACCCATCCTAGTACTACTCTCGCCCAAGCACGCTTAACTGCGGAGTTCTGATGGGATCTGGTGCATTAGTGCTGGTATGATCGCACCCCTCAACTCTTGTGCAATCTATTCAAATAAAGGCTGCCCCTTATCGGACTTGCACCTCGAATTTGAATGCAAATTCGACCAAATATCGTTCCAAATTATTTATTTCACAAAACGCATATAACGAATGAGTTACACCACGTGGAGAAAACGCAACTAAAAAAAACATTATACGAAAACAAAATAGGAGGGGTGCAACACGAGGACTTCCCAGGAGGTCACCCATCCTAGTACTACTCTCGCCCAAGCACGCTTGACTGCGGAGTTCTGATGGATCCGGTGCATTAGTGCTGGTATGATCGCACCCGTCAACTCTTGCGCAATCTATTCTATAAAAGCTGCCCCTTATCGCACATGCGCCTTGAATTTGAATACAAATCCGACCAAATATCCTTCCAAATTAATTATTTCACAAAACGCAAATAACAAATGAGTTACATCACGTGGAGAAAACGGAACTAAAAAAAACATTATATGAAACAAAATGGGAGGGGTGCAACACGAGGACTTCCCAGGAGGTCACCCATCCTAGTACTACTCTCGCCCAAGCACGCTTAACTGCGGAGTTCTGATGGGATCCGGTGCATTAGTGCTGGTATGATCGCACCCGTCAACTCTTGCGCAATCTATTCATATAAAGGCTGCCCCTTATCGGACTTGCGCCTCGAATTTAAAGGCAAATTCAACCAAATATCATTCCAAATTATTTATTTCACAAAATGCAATTAACGAATGAGTTACACCTCGTGGAGAAAACACAACTAAAAAAAACATTATATGAAAACAAAGTGGGAGGGGTGCAACACGAGGACTCCCCAGAAGGTCACCCATCCTAGTACTACTCTCGCCTAAGCACGCTTAACTGCGGAGTTCTCCTGGGATCTGGTGCATTGGTGCTGGTATGATCGTACCCCTGAACTCTTGTGCAATCTATTCAAATTAAGGATTGCTCTTCTCGCACTTACGCCTCGAATTTGAATACAAATTCGACCAAATATCGTTCCAAATTATTTATTTCACAAAACGCAAATAACGAATGAGTTACACCACGTGGAGAAAATGGAACTAAAAAAAACATTATATGAAATAAAATGGGAGGGGTGCATCACGAGAACTTCCGAGGAGGTCACCCATCCTAGTAGTACTCTCGCCCAAGCACGCTTAACTGCGGAGTTCTGATGGGATCTGGTGCATTAGTGCTGGTATGATCGCACCCCTAATCCCTTGTGCAATCTATTCAAATAAAGGCTGCCCCTTATCGGACTTGCACCTCGAATTTGAATGCAAATTCGACCAAATATCGTTCCATATTATTTATTTCACAAAACGCATATAACGAATGAGTTACACCACGTGGAGAAAATGCAACTAAAAAAAACATTATACGAAAACAAAATAGGAGGGGTGCAACACGAGGACTTCCCAGGAGGTCACCCATCTTGGTACTACTCTCGCCCAAGCACGCTTGACTGCGGAGTTCTGTTGGATCTGGTGCATTAGTGCTGGTATGATCGCACCCGTCAACTCTTGCAAAATCTATTCATATAAAGGCTGCCCCTTATCGCTCATGCGCCTTGAATTTGAATACAAATCCGACCAAATATCCTTCCAAATTATTTATTTCACAAAACGCAAATAACGAATGAGTTACACCACGTGGAGAAAACGGAACTAAAAAAAACATTATATGAAATAAAATGGGAGGGGTGCAACACGAGAACTTCCGAGGAGGTCACCCATCCTAGTACTACTCTCGCCCAAGCTCGCTTAACTGCGGAGTTCTGATGGGATCTGGTGCATTAGTGCTGGTATGATCGCACCCCTCAACTCTTGTGCAATCTATTCAAATAAAGGCTGCCCCTTATCGGACTTGCACCTCGAATTTGAATGCAAATTCGACCAAATATCGTTCCAAATTATTTATTTCACAAAACGCATATAACGAATGAGTTACACCACGTGGAGAAAACGCAACTAAAAAAAACATTATACGAAAACAAAATAGGAGGGGTGCAACACGAGGACTTCCCAGGAGGTCACCCATCCTGGTACTACTCTCGCCCAAGCACGCTTGACTGCGGAGTTCTGATGGATCTGGTGCATTAGTGCTGGTATGATCGCACCCGTCAACTCTTGCGCAATCTATTCTATAAAAGCTGCCCCTTATCGTACATGCGCCTTGAATTTGAATACAAATCCGACCAAATATCGTTCCAAATTAATTATTTCACAAAACGCAAATAACGAATGAGTTACACCACGTGGAGAAAACGGAACTAAAAAAAACATTATATGAAACAAAATGGGAGGGGTGCAACACGAGGACTTTCCAGGAGGTCACCCATCCTAGTACTACTCTCGCCCAAGCACGCTTAACTGCGAAGTTCTGATGGGATCCGGTGCATTAGTGCTGGTATGATCGCACCCGTCAACTCTTGCGCAATCTATTCATATAATGGCTGCCCCTTATCGGACTTGCGCCTCGAATTTAAATGCAAATTCAACCAAATATCGTTCCAAATTATTTATTTCACAAAACGCAATTAACGAATGAGTTACACCACGTGGAGAAAACACAACTAAAAAAAACATTATATGAAAACAAAATGGGAGGGGTGCAACACGAGGAATTCCCAGAAGGTCACCCATCCTAGTACTACTCTCGCCTAAGTACGCTTAACTGCGGAGTTCTCCTGGGATCTGGTGCATTGGTGCTGGTATGATCGCACCCCTCAACTCTTGTGCAATCTATTCAAATAAAGGATTGCTCTTCTCGCACTTACGCCTCGAATTTGAATACAAATTCGACCAAATATCGTTCCCAATTATTTATTTCACAAAACGCAAATAACGAATGAGTTACACCACGTGGAGAAAACGCAACTAAAAAAAACATTATACGAAATAAAATGGGAGGGGTGCAACACAAGGACTTCCCAGGAGGTCACCTATCCTAGTACTACTCTCGCCCAAGCACGCTTGACTACGGAGTTCTGATGGATCCGGTGCATTAGTGCTGGTATGATCGCACCCGTCAACTCTTGCGCAATCTATTGATATAAAGGCTGCCCCTTATCGCACATGCGCCTCGAATTTGAATACAAATCCGACCAAATATCGTTCCAAATTATTTATTTCACAAAACGCAAATAACGAATGAGTTACACCACGTGGAGAAACCGGAACTAAAAAAACATTATATGAAATAAAATGGGAGGGGTGCAACACGAGGACTTCCTAGGAGGTCACCCATCCTAGTACTACTCTCACTCAAGCACGCTTAACTGCGGAATTCTGATGGGATCCGGTGCATTAGTGCTGGTATGATCGCACCCGTCAACTCTTGCGCAATCTATTGATATAAAGGCTGCACCTTATCGCACTTGCGCCTCGAATTTAAATGCAAATTCGACCAAATATCGTGCCAAATTATTTATTTCAAAAAAGGCAAAGAACGAATGAGTTACACCACGTGGAGAAAACGGATCTAAAAAAAACATTATATGAAATAAAATGGGAGGGGTGCAACACGAGAACTTCCCAGGAGGTCACCCATCCTAGTACTACTCTCGCCCAAGCACACTTAACTGCGGAGTTCTGAAAGGATCCGGTGCATTAGTGCTGGTATGATCGCACCCGTCAACTCTTGCGCAATCTACTCATATAAAGGCTGCCTCTTATCGCACTTGCGCCTCGAATTTTAATACAAATTCGACCAAATATCGTTCCAAATTATTTATTCCACAAAAAGCAAATAACGAATGAGTTACACCACTTGGAGAAAACGCAACTAAAAAACACATTATATGAAACAAAATGGGAGGGGTGCAACACGAAGACTTCCCAGGAGGTCACCCATCCTAGTACTACTCTCGTCCAAGCACGCTTAACTGCGGAGTTCTGATGGGATCCGGTGCATTAGTGCTGGTATGATCGCACCCGTCAACTCTTGCGCAATCTATTCATATAACGGCTGCCCCTTATCGCACTTGCGCCTCGAATTTAAATGCAAATTCGATCAAATATCATTCCAAATTATTTATTTCACAAAACGCAATTAACGAATGAGTTACACCACGTGGAGAAATCGCTACAAAAAAAAACATTATATGAAAACAAAATGGGAGGGGTGCAACACGAGGACTTCCCAGAAGGTCACCCATCCTAGTACTACTCTTGCCCAAGCACACTTAACTGCGGAGTTCTGAAAGGATCCGGTGGATTAGTGCTGGTATGATCACACTCGTTAACTCTTGCGCAATCTATTCATATAAAGGCTGCCTCTTATCGCACTTGCGCCTCGAATTTTAATACAAATTCGACCAAATATCGTTCCAAATTATTTATTCCACAAAACGCAAATAACGAATGAGTTACACCACGTGGAGAAAACGCAACTAAAAAAAACATTATATGAAACAAAATGGGAGGGGTGCAACACGAGGACTTCCCAGGAGGTCACCCATCCTTGTACTACTCTCGCCCAAGCACGCTTAACTACGGAGTTCTGATGGGATCCGGTGCATTAGTACTGGTATGATCGCACCCGTCAACTCTTGCGCAATCTATTCATATAAAGGCTGCCCCATATCGGACTTGCGCCTCGAATTTAAATGCAAATTCGACCAAATATCGTTCCAAATTATTTATTTCACAAAACGCAAATAACGAATGAGTTACACCACGTGGAGAAAACGCAACTAAAAAAAACATTATATGAAAACAAAATGGGAGGGGTGCAACACGAGGACTTCCCAGAAGGTCACCCATCCTAGTACTACTCTCGCCTAAGCACGCTTAACTGCGGAGTTCTCCTGGGATCTGGTGCATTGGTGCTGGTATGATCGCACCCGTCAACTCTTGCGAAATCTAGTCATATAAAGGATTGCTCTTCTCGCACTTGCGCCTCGATTTTGACTACAAATTCGACCAAATATCGTTCCAAATTATTTATTTCACAAAACACAAATAACGAATGCGTTACACCACGTGGAGAAAACGCAATTAAAAAAACATTATATGAAATAAAATGGGAGGGGTGCAACACGAGGACTTCCCAGGAGGTCACCCATCCTAGTACTACTCTCGCCCAAGCACGCTTAACTGCGGAGTTCTGATGGGATCCGGTGCATTAGTGCTGGTATGATCGCACCCGTCAACTCTTGCGCAATCTATTGATATAAAGGCTGCCCCTTATCGCACTTGCGCCTCGAATTTAAATGCAAATTCGACAAAATATCGTTCCAAATTATTAATTTCACAAAACGTAAATAACAAATGAGTTACACCACGTGGAGAAAACGGAACTAAAAAAAACATTATATGAAATAAAATGGGAGGGGTACAACACGAGAACTTCCCAGGTGGTCACCCATCCTAGAACTACTCTCGCCCAAGCACACTTAATTGCGAAGTTCTGATAGGATCCAGTGCATTAGTGCTGGTATGATCGCACCCGTCAACTCTTGCGCCATCTATTCATATAAAGGCTGCCCCTTATCGCACTTGCGCCTCGAATTTAAATGCAAATTCGACCAAATATCGTTCCAAATTATTTATTTCACAAAACGCAAATAACGAATGAGTTACACCACTTGGAGAAAACGGAACTAAAAAAACATTATATGAAATAAAATGGGAGGGGTGCAACACGAGAACTTCCAGGAGGAAACCCATCCTAGTACTACTCTCACTCAAGGACGCTTAACTGCGGAATTCTGATGGGATCCGGTGCATTAGTGCTGGTATGATCGCACCCGTCAACTCTTGCGCAATCTATTCATAAAAAGGCTGCC
>CM029430.1:15181948-15233429 GCA_017165895.1 Gossypium mustelinum
TTCACAAAACGCAAATAACGAATGAGTTACACCACGTGGAGAAAACGCAACTAAAAAAAACATTTATGAATAAAATGGGAGGGGTGCAACACGAGGACTTCCCAGGAGGTCACCCATCCTAGTACTACTCTCGCCCAAGCACGCTTAACTGCGGAGTTCTGATGGGATCCGGTGCATTAGTGCTGGTATGATCGCACCCGTCAACTCTTGCGCAATCTATTCATATAAAGGCTGCCTCTTATCGCACTTGCGCCTCGAATTTTAATACAAATTCGACCAAATATCGTTCCAAATTATTTATTTCACAAAATGCAAATAACGAATGAGTTACACCATGTGGAGAAAACGCAACTAAAAAAAACATTATATGAAAACAAAATGGAGGGGTGCAACACGAGGAGTTCCTAGGAGGTCATCTAGTACTACTCTCGCCCAAGCACGCTTAACTGCGGAGTTCTGATGGGATCCGTGCATTAGTGCTGGTATGATCGCACCCGTCAACTCTTGCGCAATCTATTCATATAAAGGCTGCCCTTATCGCACTTGCGCCTCGAATTTAAATGCAAATTCGACCAAATATCGTTCCAAATTATTTATTTCACAAAACGCAAATACGAATGAGTTACACCACGTGGAGAAAACGCAACTAAAAAAAACATTATATGAAATAAAATGGGAGGGGTGCAACACGAGGACTTCCCAGGAGGTCACCCATCCTAGTACTACTCTCGCCCAGCACGCTTAATGCGGAGTTCTGATGGGATCCGGTGCATTAGTGCTGGTATGATCGCACCCGTCAACTCTTGCGCAATCTATTCATATAAAGCTGCCCTTATCGGACTTGCGCCTCGAATTTAAATGCAAATTCGACCAAATATCGTTCCAAATTATTTATTTCACAAAACGCAAATAACGAATGAGTTACACCACGTGGAGAAAACGCAACTAAAAAAAACATTATATGAAAACAAAATGGGAGGGGTGCAACACGAGGACTTCCCAGGAGGTCACCCATCCTAGTACTACTCTCGCCCAAGCACGCTTAACTGCGGAGTTCTGATGGGATCCGGTGCATTAGTGCTGGTATGATCGCACCCGTCAACTCTTGCGCAATCTATTCATATAAAGGCTGCCCCTTATCGGACTTGCGCCTCGAATTTAAATGCAAATTCGACCAAATATCGTTCCAAATTATTTATTTCACAAAACGCAAATAACGAATGAGTTACACCACGTGGAGAAAACGCAACTAAAAAAAAACATTATATGAAATAAAATGGGAGGGGTGCAACACGAGGACTTCCCAGGAGGTCACCCATCCTAGTACTACTCTCGCCCAAGCACGCTTAACTGCGGAGTTCTGATGGGATCCGGTGCATTAGTGCTGGTATGATCGCACCCGTCAACTCTTGCGCAATCTATTCATATAAAGGCTGCCCCTTATCGCACTTGCGCCTCGATTTTAAATGCAAATTCGACCAAATATCGTTCCAAATTATTTATTTCACAAAACGCAAATAACGAATGAGTTACACCACGTGGAGAAAACGCAACTAAAAAAAACATTATATGAAACAAAATGGGAGGGGTGCAACACGAGGACTTCCCAGGAGGTCACCCATCCTAGTACTACTCTCGCCCAAGCACGCTTAACTGCGGAGTTCTGATGGGATCCGGTGCATTAGTGCTGGTATGATCGCACCCGTCAACTCTTGCGCAATCTATTCATATAAAGCTGCCCTTATCGCACTTGCGCTCGAATTTAATGCAAATTCGACCAAATATCGTTCCAAATTATTTATTTCACAAAACGCAAATAACGAATGAGTTACACCACGTGGAGAAAACGCAACTAAAAAAAAACATTATATGAAATAAAATGGGAGGGGTGCAACACGAGGACTTCCAGGAGGTCACCCATCCTAGTACTACTCTCGCCCAAGCACGCTTAACTGCGGAGTTCTGATGGGATCCGGTGCATTAGTGCTGGTATGATCGCACCGTCAACTCTTGCGCAATCTATTCATATAAAGGCTGCCCTTATCGCACTTGCGCCTCGAATTTAAATGCAAATTCGACCAAATATCGTTCCAAATTATTTATTTCACAAAACGCAAATAACGAATGAGTTACACCACGTGGAGAAAACGCAACTAAAAAAAACATTATATGAAATAAAATGGGAGGGGTGCAACACGAGGACTTCCCAGGAGGTCACCCACCTAGTACAACTCTCGCCCAAGCACGCTTAACTGCGGAGTTCTGATGGGATCCGGTGCATTAGTGCTGGTATGATCGCACCCGTCAACTCTTGCGCAATCTATTCATATAAGGCTGCCCTTATCGGCTTGCGCCTCGAATTTAAATGCAAATTCGACCAATATCGTTCCAAATTATTTATTTCACAAAACGCAAATAACGAATGAGTTACACCACGTGGAGAAAACGCAACTAAAAAAAACATTATATGAAATAAAATGGGAGGGGTGCAACGAGGACTTCCCAGGAGGTCACCCATCCTAGTACTACTCTCGCCCAAGCACGCTTAACTGCGGAGTTCTGATGGGATCCGGTGCATTAGTGCTGGTATGATCGCACCCGTCAACTCTTGCGCAATCTATTCATATAAAGGCTGCCCTTATCGCACTTGCGCCTCGAATTTAAATGCAAATTCGACCAAATATCGTTCCAAATTATTTATTTCACAAAACGCAAATAACGAATGAGTTACACCACGTGGAGAAAACGCAACTAAAAAAACATTATATGAAATAAATGGGAGGGGTGCAACACGAGGACTTCCCAGGAGGTCACCCATCCTAGTACTACTCTCGCCCAAGCACGCTTAACTGCGGAGTTCTGATGGGATCCGGTGCATTAGTGCTGGTATGATCGCACCCGTCAACTCTTGCGCAATCTATTCATATAAAGGCTGCCCCTTATCGCACTTGCGCCTCGAATTTAAATGCAAATTCGACCAAATATCGTTCCAAATTATTTATTTCACAAAACGCAAATAACGAATGAGTTACACCACGTGGAGAAAACGCAACTAAAAAAAACATTATATGAAATAAAATGGGAGGGTGCAACACGAGGACTTCCCAGAGGTCACCCATCCTAGTACTACTCTCGCCCAAGCACGCTTAACTGCGGAGTTCTGATGGGATCGGTGCATTAGTGCTGGTATGATCGCACCCGTCAACTCTTGCGCAATCTATTCATATAAAGGCTGCCCCTTATCGCACTTGCGCCTCGAATTTAAATGCAAATTCGACCAAATATCGTTCCAAATTATTTATTTCACAAAACGCAAATAACGAATGAGTTACACCACGTGGAGAAAACGCAACTAAAAAAAACATTATATGAAATAAAATGGGAGGGGTGCAACACGAGGACTTCCCAGGAGGTCACCCATCCTAGTACTACTCTCGCCCAAGCACGCTTAACTGCGGAGTTCTGATGGGATCCGGTGCATTAGTGCTGGTATGATCGCACCCGTCAACTCTTGCGCAATCTATTCATATAAAGGCTGCCCTTATCGCACTTGCGCCTCGAATTTAAATGCAAATTCGACCAAATATCGTTCCAAATTATTTATTTCACAAAACGCAAATAACGAATGAGTTACACCACGTGGAGAAAACGCAACTAAAAAAATTATTATGAAACAAAATGGGAGGGGTGCAACACGAGGACTTCCCAGGAGGTCACCCATCCTAGTACTACTCTCGCCCAAGCACGCTTAACTGCGGAGTTCTGATGGGATCCGGTGCATTAGTGCTGGTATGATCGCACCCGTCAACTCTTGCGCAATCTATTCATATAAAGGCTGCCCCTTATCGCACTTGCGCCTCGAATTTAAATGCAAATTCGACCAAATATCGTTCCAAATTATTTATTTCACAAAACGCAAATAACGAATGAGTTACACCACGTGGAGAAAACGCAACTAAAAAAACATTATATGAAATAAAATGGGAGGGGTGCAACACGAGGACTTCCCAGGAGGTCACCCATCCTAGTACTACTCTCGCCCAAGCACGCTTAACTGCGGAGTTCTGATGGGATCCGGTGCATTAGTGCTGGTATGATCGCACCCGTCAACTCTTGCGCAATCTATTCATATAAAGGCTGCCCCTTATCGCACTTGCGCCTCGAATTTAAATGCAAATTCGACCAAATATCGTTCCAAATTATTTATTTCACAAAACGCAAATAACGAATGAGTTACACCACGTGGAGAAAACGCAACTAAAAAAAACATTATATGAAATAAAATGGGAGGGGTGCAACACGAGGACTTCCCAGGAGGTCACCCATCCTAGTACTACTCTCGCCCAAGCACGCTTAACTGCGGAGTTCTGATGGGATCCGGTGCATTAGTGCTGGTATGATCGCACCCGTCAACTCTTGCGCAATCTATTCATATAAAGGCTGCCCCTTATCGCACTTGCGCCTCGAATTTAAATGCAAATTCGACCAAATATCGTTCCAAATTATTTATTTCACAAAACGCAAATAACGAATGAGTTACACCACGTGGAGAAAACGCAACTAAAAAAAACATTATATGAAATAAAATGGGAGGGGTGCAACACGAGGACTTCCCAGGAGGTCACCCATCCTAGTACTACTCTCGCCCAAGCACGCTTAACTGCGGAGTTCTGATGGGATCCGGTGCATTAGTGCTGGTATGATCGCACCCGTCAACTCTTGCGCAATCTATTCATATAAAGGCTGCCCTCTATCGCACTTGCGCCTCGAATTTAAATGCAAATTCGACCAAATATCGTTCCAAATTATTTATTTCACAAAACGCAAATAACGAATGAGTTACACCACGTGGAGAAAACGCAACTAAAAAAAACATTATATGAAATAAAATGGGAGGGGTGCAACACGAGGACTTCCCAGGAGGTCACCCATCCTAGTACTACTCTCGCCCAAGCACGCTTAACTGCGGAGTTCTGATGGGATCCGGTGCATTAGTGCTGGTATGATCGCACCCGTCAACTCTTGCGCAATCTATTCATATAAAGGCTGCCCCTTATCGCACTTGCGCCTCGAATTTAAATGCAAATTCGACCAAATATCGTTCCAAATTATTTATTTCACAAAACGCAAATAACGAATGAGTTACACCACGTGGAGAAAACGCAACTAAAAAAAACATTATATGAAATAAAATGGGAGGGGTGCAACACGAGGACTTCCCAGGAGGTCACCCATCCTAGTACTACTCTCGCCCAAGCACGCTTAACTGCGGAGTTCTGATGGGATCCGGTGCATTAGTGCTGGTATGATCGCACCCGTCAACTCTTGCGCAATCTATTCATATAAAGGCTGCCCCTTATCGCACTTGCGCCTCGAATTTAAATGCAAATTCGACCAAATATCGTTCCAAATTATTTATTTCACAAAACGCAAATAACGAATGAGTTACACCACGTGGAGAAAACGCAACTAAAAAAAACATTATATGAAATAAAATGGGAGGGGTGCAACACGAGGACTTCCCAGGAGGTCACCCATCCTAGTACTACTCTCGCCCAAGCACGCTTAACTGCGGAGTTCTGATGGGATCCGGTGCATTAGTGCTGGTATGATCGCACCCGTCAACTCTTGCGCAATCTATTCATATAAAGGCTGCCCCTTATCGCACTTGCGCCTCGAATTTAAATGCAAATTCGACCAAATATCGTTCCAAATTATTTATTTCACAAAACGCAAATAACGAATGAGTTACACCACGTGGAGAAAACGCAACTAAAAAAAACATTATATGAAATAAAATGGGAGGGGTGCAACACGAGGACTTCCCAGGAGGTCACCCATCCTAGTACTACTCTCGCCCAAGCACGCTTAACTGCGGAGTTCTGATGGGATCCGGTGCATTAGTGCTGGTATGATCGCACCCGTCAACTCTTGCGCAATCTATTCATATAAAGGCTGCCCCTTATCGCACTTGCGCCTCGAATTTAAATGCAAATTCGACCAAATATCGTTCCAAATTATTTATTTCACAAAACGCAAATAACGAATGAGTTACACCACGTGGAGAAAACGCAACTAAAAAAAACATTATATGAAATAAAATGGGAGGGGTGCAACACGAGGACTTCCCAGGAGGTCACCCATCCTAGTACTACTCTCGCCCAAGCACGCTTAACTGCGGAGTTCTGATGGGATCCGGTGCATTAGTGCTGGTATGATCGCACCCGTCAACTCTTGCGCAATCTATTCATATAAAGGCTGCCCCTTATCGCACTTGCGCCTCGAATTTAAATGCAAATTCGACCAAATATCGTTCCAAATTATTTATTTCACAAAACGCAAATAACGAATGAGTTACACCACGTGGAGAAAACGCAACTAAAAAAAACATTATATGAAATAAAATGGGAGGGGTGCAACACGAGGACTTCCCAGGAGGTCACCCATCCTAGTACTACTCTCGCCCAAGCACGCTTAACTGCGGAGTTCTGATGGGATCCGGTGCATTAGTGCTGGTATGATCGCACCCGTCAACTCTTGCGCAATCTATTCATATAAAGGCTGCCCCTTATCGCACTTGCGCCTCGAATTTAAATGCAAATTCGACCAAATATCGTTCCAAATTATTTATTTCACAAAACGCAAATAACGAATGAGTTACACCACGTGGAGAAAACGCAACTAAAAAAAACATTATATGAAATAAAATGGGAGGGGTGCAACACGAGGACTTCCCAGGAGGTCACCCATCCTAGTACTACTCTCGCCCAAGCACGCTTAACTGCGGAGTTCTGATGGGATCCGGTGCATTAGTGCTGGTATGATCGCACCCGTCAACTCTTGCGCAATCTATTCATATAAAGGCTGCCCCTTATCGCACTTGCGCCTCGAATTTAAATGCAAATTCGACCAAATATCGTTCCAAATTATTTATTTCACAAAACGCAAATAACGAATGAGTTACACCACGTGGAGAAAACGCAACTAAAAAAAACATTATATGAAATAAAATGGGAGGGGTGCAACACGAGGACTTCCCAGGAGGTCACCCATCCTAGTACTACTCTCGCCCAAGCACGCTTAACTGCGGAGTTCTGATGGGATCCGGTGCATTAGTGCTGGTATGATCGCACCCGTCAACTCTTGCGCAATCTATTCATATAAAGGCTGCCCCTTATCGCACTTGCGCCTCGAATTTAAATGCAAATTCGACCAAATATCGTTCCAAATTATTTATTTCACAAAACGCAAATAACGAATGAGTTACACCACGTGGAGAAAACGCAACTAAAAAAAACATTATATGAAATAAAATGGGAGGGGTGCAACACGAGGACTTCCCAGGAGGTCACCCATCCTAGTACTACTCTCGCCCAAGCACGCTTAACTGCGGAGTTCTGATGGGATCCGGTGCATTAGTGCTGGTATGATCGCACCCGTCAACTCTTGCGCAATCTATTCATATAAAGGCTGCCCCTTATCGCACTTGCGCCTCGAATTTAAATGCAAATTCGACCAAATATCGTTCCAAATTATTTATTTCACAAAACGCAAATAACGAATGAGTTACACCACGTGGAGAAAACGCAACTAAAAAAAACATTATATGAAATAAAATGGGAGGGGTGCAACACGAGGACTTCCCAGGAGGTCACCCATCCTAGTACTACTCTCGCCCAAGCACGCTTAACTGCGGAGTTCTGATGGGATCCGGTGCATTAGTGCTGGTATGATCGCACCCGTCAACTCTTGCGCAATCTATTCATATAAAGGCTGCCCCTTATCGCACTTGCGCCTCGAATTTAAATGCAAATTCGACCAAATATCGTTCCAAATTATTTATTTCACAAAACGCAAATAACGAATGAGTTACACCACGTGGAGAAAACGCAACTAAAAAAAACATTATATGAAATAAAATGGGAGGGGTGCAACACGAGGACTTCCCAGGAGGTCACCCATCCTAGTACTACTCTCGCCCAAGCACGCTTAACTGCGGAGTTCTGATGGGATCCGGTGCATTAGTGCTGGTATGATCGCACCCGTCAACTCTTGCGCAATCTATTCATATAAAGGCTGCCCCTTATCGCACTTGCGCCTCGAATTTAAATGCAAATTCGACCAAATATCGTTCCAAATTATTTATTTCACAAAACGCAAATAACGAATGAGTTACACCACGTGGAGAAAACGCAACTAAAAAAACATTATATGAAATAAAATGGGAGGGGTGCAACACGAGGACTTCCCAGGAGGTCACCCATCCTAGTACTACTCTCGCCCAAGCACGCTTAACTGCGGAGTTCTGATGGGATCCGGTGCATTAGTGCTGGTATGATCGCACCCGTCAACTCTTGCGCAATCTATTCATATAAAGGCTGCCCCTTATCGCACTTGCGCCTCGAATTTAAATGCAAATTCGACCAAATATCGTTCCAAATTATTTATTTCACAAAACGCAAATAACGAATGAGTTACACCACGTGGAGAAAACGCAACTAAAAAAAACATTATATGAAATAAAATGGGAGGGGTGCAACACGAGGACTTCCCAGGAGGTCACCCATCCTAGTACTACTCTCGCCCAAGCACGCTTAACTGCGGAGTTCTGATGGGATCCGGTGCATTAGTGCTGGTATGATCGCACCCGTCAACTCTTGCGCAATCTATTCATATAAAGGCTGCCCCTTATCGCACTTGCGCCTCGAATTTAAATGCAAATTCGACCAAATATCGTTCCAAATTATTTATTTCACAAAACGCAAATAACGAATGAGTTACACCACGTGGAGAAAACGCAACTAAAAAAAACATTATATGAAATAAAATGGGAGGGGTGCAACACGAGGACTTCCCAGGAGGTCACCCATCCTAGTACTACTCTCGCCCAAGCACGCTTAACTGCGGAGTTCTGATGGGATCCGGTGCATTAGTGCTGGTATGATCGCACCCGTCAACTCTTGCGCAATCTATTCATATAAAGGCTGCCCCTTATCGCACTTGCGCCTCGAATTTAAATGCAAATTCGACCAAATATCGTTCCAAATTATTTATTTCACAAAACGCAAATAACGAATGAGTTACACCACGTGGAGAAAACGCAACTAAAAAAAACATTATATGAAATAAAATGGGAGGGGTGCAACACGAGGACTTCCCAGGAGGTCACCCATCCTAGTACTACTCTCGCCCAAGCACGCTTAACTGCGGAGTTCTGATGGGATCCGGTGCATTAGTGCTGGTATGATCGCACCCGTCAACTCTTGCGCAATCTATTCATATAAAGGCTGCCCCTTATCGCACTTGCGCCTCGAATTTAAATGCAAATTCGACCAAATATCGTTCCAAATTATTTATTTCACAAAACGCAAATAACGAATGAGTTACACCACGTGGAGAAAACGCAACTAAAAAAAACATTATATGAAATAAAATGGGAGGGGTGCAACACGAGGACTTCCCAGGAGGTCACCCATCCTAGTACTACTCTCGCCCAAGCACGCTTAACTGCGGAGTTCTGATGGGATCCGGTGCATTAGTGCTGGTATGATCGCACCCGTCAACTCTTGCGCAATCTATTCATATAAAGGCTGCCCCTTATCGCACTTGCGCCTCGAATTTAAATGCAAATTCGACCAAATATCGTTCCAAATTATTTATTTCACAAAACGCAAATAACGAATGAGTTACACCACGTGGAGAAAACGCAACTAAAAAAAACATTATATGAAATAAAATGGGAGGGGTGCAACACGAGGACTTCCCAGGAGGTCACCCATCCTAGTACTACTCTCGCCCAAGCACGCTTAACTGCGGAGTTCTGATGGGATCCGGTGCATTAGTGCTGGTATGATCGCACCCGTCAACTCTTGCGCAATCTATTCATATAAAGGCTGCCCCTTATCGCACTTGCGCCTCGAATTTAAATGCAAATTCGACCAAATATCGTTCCAAATTATTTATTTCACAAAACGCAAATAACGAATGAGTTACACCACGTGGAGAAAACGCAACTAAAAAAAACATTATATGAAATAAAATGGGAGGGGTGCAACACGAGGACTTCCCAGGAGGTCACCCATCCTAGTACTACTCTCGCCCAAGCACGCTTAACTGCGGAGTTCTGATGGGATCCGGTGCATTAGTGCTGGTATGATCGCACCCGTCAACTCTTGCGCAATCTATTCATATAAAGGCTGCCCCTTATCGCACTTGCGCCTCGAATTTAAATGCAAATTCGACCAAATATCGTTCCAAATTATTTATTTCACAAAACGCAAATAACGAATGAGTTACACCACGTGGAGAAAACGCAACTAAAAAAAACATTATATGAAATAAAATGGGAGGGGTGCAACACGAGGACTTCCCAGGAGGTCACCCATCCTAGTACTACTCTCGCCCAAGCACGCTTAACTGCGGAGTTCTGATGGGATCCGGTGCATTAGTGCTGGTATGATCGCACCCGTCAACTCTTGCGCAATCTATTCATATAAAGGCTGCCCCTTATCGCACTTGCGCCTCGAATTTAAATGCAAATTCGACCAAATATCGTTCCAAATTATTTATTTCACAAAACGCAAATAACGAATGAGTTACACCACGTGGAGAAAACGCAACTAAAAAAAACATTATATGAAATAAAATGGGAGGGGTGCAACACGAGGACTTCCCAGGAGGTCACCCATCCTAGTACTACTCTCGCCCAAGCACGCTTAACTGCGGAGTTCTGATGGGATCCGGTGCATTAGTGCTGGTATGATCGCACCCGTCAACTCTTGCGCAATCTATTCATATAAAGGCTGCCCCTTATCGCACTTGCGCCTCGAATTTAAATGCAAATTCGACCAAATATCGTTCCAAATTATTTATTTCACAAAACGCAAATAACGAATGAGTTACACCACGTGGAGAAAACGCAACTAAAAAAAACATTATATGAAATAAAATGGGAGGGGTGCAACACGAGGACTTCCCAGGAGGTCACCCATCCTAGTACTACTCTCGCCCAAGCACGCTTAACTGCGGAGTTCTGATGGGATCCGGTGCATTAGTGCTGGTATGATCGCACCCGTCAACTCTTGCGCAATCTATTCATATAAAGGCTGCCCCTTATCGCACTTGCGCCTCGAATTTAAATGCAAATTCGACCAAATATCGTTCCAAATTATTTATTTCACAAAACGCAAATAACGAATGAGTTACACCACGTGGAGAAAACGCAACTAAAAAAAACATTATATGAAATAAAATGGGAGGGGTGCAACACGAGGACTTCCCAGGAGGTCACCCATCCTAGTACTACTCTCGCCCAAGCACGCTTAACTGCGGAGTTCTGATGGGATCCGGTGCATTAGTGCTGGTATGATCGCACCCGTCAACTCTTGCGCAATCTATTCATATAAAGGCTGCCCCTTATCGCACTTGCGCCTCGAATTTAAATGCAAATTCGACCAAATATCGTTCCAAATTATTTATTTCACAAAACGCAAATAACGAATGAGTTACACCACGTGGAGAAAACGCAACTAAAAAAAACATTATATGAAATAAAATGGGAGGGGTGCAACACGAGGACTTCCCAGGAGGTCACCCATCCTAGTACTACTCTCGCCCAAGCACGCTTAACTGCGGAGTTCTGATGGGATCCGGTGCATTAGTGCTGGTATGATCGCACCCGTCAACTCTTGCGCAATCTATTCATATAAAGGCTGCCCCTTATCGCACTTGCGCCTCGAATTTAAATGCAAATTCGACCAAATATCGTTCCAAATTATTTATTTCACAAAACGCAAATAACGAATGAGTTACACCACGTGGAGAAAACGCAACTAAAAAAAACATTATATGAAATAAAATGGGAGGGGTGCAACACGAGGACTTCCCAGGAGGTCACCCATCCTAGTACTACTCTCGCCCAAGCACGCTTAACTGCGGAGTTCTGATGGGATCCGGTGCATTAGTGCTGGTATGATCGCACCCGTCAACTCTTGCGCAATCTATTCATATAAAGGCTGCCCCTTATCGCACTTGCGCCTCGAATTTAAATGCAAATTCGACCAAATATCGTTCCAAATTATTTATTTCACAAAACGCAAATAACGAATGAGTTACACCACGTGGAGAAAACGGAACTAAAAAAAACATTATATGAAATAAAATGGGAGGGGTGCAACACGAGGACTTCCCAGGAGGTCACCCATCCTAGTACTACTCTCGCCCAAGCACGCTTAACTGCGGAGTTCTGATGGGATCCGGTGCATTAGTGCTGGTATGATCGCACCCGTCAACTCTTGCGCAATCTATTCATATAAAGGCTGCCCCTTATCGCACTTGCGCCTCGAATTTAAATGCAAATTCGACCAAATATCGTTCCAAATTATTTATTTCACAAAACGCAAATAACGAATGAGTTACACCACGTGGAGAAAACGCAACTAAAAAAAATTATATGAAATAAAATGGGAGGGGTGCAACACGAGGACTTCCCAGGAGGTCACCCATCCTAGTACTACTCTCGCCCAAGCACGCTTAACTGCGGAGTTCTGATGGGATCCGGTGCATTAGTGCTGGTATGATCGCACCCGTCAACTCTTGCGCAATCTATTCATATAAAGGCTGCCCCTTATCGCACTTGCGCCTCGAATTTAAATGCAAATTCGACCAAATATCGTTCCAAATTATTTATTTCACAAAACGCAAATAACGAATGAGTTACACCACGTGGAGAAAACGCAACTAAAAAAAACATTATATGAAATAAAATGGGAGGGGTGCAACACGAGGACTTCCCAGGAGGTCACCCATCCTAGTACTACTCTCGCCCAAGCACGCTTAACTGCGGAGTTCTGATGGGATCCGGTGCATTAGTGCTGGTATGATCGCACCCGTCAACTCTTGCGCAATCTATTCATATAAAGGCTGCCCCTTATCGCACTTGCGCCTCGAATTTAAATGCAAATTCGACCAAATATCGTTCCAAATTATTTATTTCACAAAACGCAAATAACGAATGAGTTACACCACGTGGAGAAAACGCAACTAAAAAAAACATTATATGAAATAAAATGGGAGGGGTGCAACACGAGGACTTCCCAGGAGGTCACCCATCCTAGTACTACTCTCGCCCAAGCACGCTTAACTGCGGAGTTCTGATGGGATCCGGTGCATTAGTGCTGGTATGATCGCACCCGTCAACTCTTGCGCAATCTATTCATATAAAGGCTGCCCCTTATCGCACTTGCGCCTCGAATTTAAATGCAAATTCGACCAAATATCGTTCCAAATTATTTATTTCACAAAACGCAAATAACGAATGAGTTACACCACGTGGAGAAAACGCAACTAAAAAAAACATTATATGAAATAAAATGGGAGGGGTGCAACACGAGGACTTCCCAGGAGGTCACCCATCCTAGTACTACTCTCGCCCAAGCACGCTTAACTGCGGAGTTCTGATGGGATCCGGTGCATTAGTGCTGGTATGATCGCACCCGTCAACTCTTGCGCAATCTATTCATATAAAGGCTGCCCCTTATCGCACTTGCGCCTCGAATTTAAATGCAAATTCGACCAAATATCGTTCCAAATTATTTATTTCACAAAACGCAAATAACGAATGAGTTACACCACGTGGAGAAAACGCAACTAAAAAAAACATTATATGAAATAAAATGGGAGGGGTGCAACACGAGGACTTCCCAGGAGGTCACCCATCCTAGTACTACTCTCGCCCAAGCACGCTTAACTGCGGAGTTCTGATGGGATCCGGTGCATTAGTGCTGGTATGATCGCACCCGTCAACTCTTGCGCAATCTATTCATATAAAGGCTGCCCCTTATCGCACTTGCGCCTCGAATTTAAATGCAAATTCGACCAAATATCGTTCCAAATTATTTATTTCACAAAACGCAAATAACGAATGAGTTACACCACGTGGAGAAAACGCAACTAAAAAAAACATTATATGAAATAAAATGGGAGGGGTGCAACACGAGGACTTCCCAGGAGGTCACCCATCCTAGTACTACTCTCGCCCAAGCACGCTTAACTGCGGAGTTCTGATGGGATCCGGTGCATTAGTGCTGGTATGATCGCACCCGTCAACTCTTGCGCAATCTATTCATATAAAGGCTGCCCCTTATCGCACTTGCGCCTCGAATTTAAATGCAAATTCGACCAAATATCGTTCCAAATTATTTATTTCACAAAACGCAAATAACGAATGAGTTACACCACGTGGAGAAAACGCAACTAAAAAAAACATTATATGAAATAAAATGGGAGGGGTGCAACACGAGGACTTCCCAGGAGGTCACCCATCCTAGTACTACTCTCGCCCAAGCACGCTTAACTGCGGAGTTCTGATGGGATCCGGTGCATTAGTGCTGGTATGATCGCACCCGTCAACTCTTGCGCAATCTATTCATATAAAGGCTGCCCCTTATCGCACTTGCGCCTCGAATTTAAATGCAAATTCGACCAAATATCGTTCCAAATTATTTATTTCACAAAACGCAAATAACGAATGAGTTACACCACGTGGAGAAAACGCAACTAAAAAAAACATTATATGAAATAAAATGGGAGGGGTGCAACACGAGGACTTCCCAGGAGGTCACCCATCCTAGTACTACTCTCGCCCAAGCACGCTTAACTGCGGAGTTCTGATGGGATCCGGTGCATTAGTGCTGGTATGATCGCACCCGTCAACTCTTGCGCAATCTATTCATATAAAGGCTGCCCCTTATCGCACTTGCGCCTCGAATTTAAATGCAAATTCGACCAAATATCGTTCCAAATTATTTATTTCACAAAACGCAAATAACGAATGAGTTACACCACGTGGAGAAAACGCAACTAAAAAAAACATTATATGAAATAAAATGGGAGGGGTGCAACACGAGGACTTCCCAGGAGGTCACCCATCCTAGTACTACTCTCGCCCAAGCACGCTTAACTGCGGAGTTCTGATGGGATCCGGTGCATTAGTGCTGGTATGATCGCACCCGTCAACTCTTGCGCAATCTATTCATATAAAGGCTGCCCCTTATCGCACTTGCGCCTCGAATTTAAATGCAAATTCGACCAAATATCGTTCCAAATTATTTATTTCACAAAACGCAAATAACGAATGAGTTACACCACGTGGAGAAAACGCAACTAAAAAAAACATTATATGAAATAAAATGGGAGGGGTGCAACACGAGGACTTCCCAGGAGGTCACCCATCCTAGTACTACTCTCGCCCAAGCACGCTTAACTGCGGAGTTCTGATGGGATCCGGTGCATTAGTGCTGGTATGATCGCACCCGTCAACTCTTGCGCAATCTATTCATATAAAGGCTGCCCCTTATCGCACTTGCGCCTCGAATTTAAATGCAAATTCGACCAAATATCGTTCCAAATTATTTATTTCACAAAACGCAAATAACGAATGAGTTACACCACGTGGAGAAAACGCAACTAAAAAAAACATTATATGAAATAAAATGGGAGGGGTGCAACACGAGGACTTCCCAGGAGGTCACCCATCCTAGTACTACTCTCGCCCAAGCACGCTTAACTGCGGAGTTCTGATGGGATCCGGTGCATTAGTGCTGGTATGATCGCACCCGTCAACTCTTGCGCAATCTATTCATATAAAGGCTGCCCCTTATCGCACTTGCGCCTCGAATTTAAATGCAAATTCGACCAAATATCGTTCCAAATTATTTATTTCACAAAACGCAAATAACGAATGAGTTACACCACGTGGAGAAAACGCAACTAAAAAAAACATTATATGAAATAAAATGGGAGGGGTGCAACACGAGGACTTCCCAGGAGGTCACCCATCCTAGTACTACTCTCGCCCAAGCACGCTTAACTGCGGAGTTCTGATGGGATCCGGTGCATTAGTGCTGGTATGATCGCACCCGTCAACTCTTGCGCAATCTATTCATATAAAGGCTGCCCCTTATCGCACTTGCGCCTCGAATTTAAATGCAAATTCGACCAAATATCGTTCCAAATTATTTATTTCACAAAACGCAAATAACGAATGAGTTACACCACGTGGAGAAAACGCAACTAAAAAAAACATTATATGAAATAAAATGGGAGGGGTGCAACACGAGGACTTCCCAGGAGGTCACCCATCCTAGTACTACTCTCGCCCAAGCACGCTTAACTGCGGAGTTCTGATGGGATCCGGTGCATTAGTGCTGGTATGATCGCACCCGTCAACTCTTGCGCAATCTATTCATATAAAGGCTGCCCCTTATCGCACTTGCGCCTCGAATTTAAATGCAAATTCGACCAAATATCGTTCCAAATTATTTATTTCACAAAACGCAAATAACGAATGAGTTACACCACGTGGAGAAAACGCAACTAAAAAAAACATTATATGAAATAAAATGGGAGGGGTGCAACACGAGGACTTCCCAGGAGGTCACCCATCCTAGTACTACTCTCGCCCAAGCACGCTTAACTGCGGAGTTCTGATGGGATCCGGTGCATTAGTGCTGGTATGATCGCACCCGTCAACTCTTGCGCAATCTATTCATATAAAGGCTGCCCCTTATCGCACTTGCGCCTCGAATTTAAATGCAAATTCGACCAAATATCGTTCCAAATTATTTATTTCACAAAACGCAAATAACGAATGAGTTACACCACGTGGAGAAAACGCAACTAAAAAAAACATTATATGAAATAAAATGGGAGGGGTGCAACACGAGGACTTCCCAGGAGGTCACCCATCCTAGTACTACTCTCGCCCAAGCACGCTTAACTGCGGAGTTCTGATGGGATCCGGTGCATTAGTGCTGGTATGATCGCACCCGTCAACTCTTGCGCAATCTATTCATATAAAGGCTGCCCCTTATCGCACTTGCGCCTCGAATTTAAATGCAAATTCGACCAAATATCGTTCCAAATTATTTATTTCACAAAACGCAAATAACGAATGAGTTACACCACGTGGAGAAAACGCAACTAAAAAAAACATTATATGAAATAAAATGGGAGGGGTGCAACACGAGGACTTCCCAGGAGGTCACCCATCCTAGTACTACTCTCGCCCAAGCACGCTTAACTGCGGAGTTCTGATGGGATCCGGTGCATTAGTGCTGGTATGATCGCACCCGTCAACTCTTGCGCAATCTATTCATATAAAGGCTGCCCCTTATCGCACTTGCGCCTCGAATTTAAATGCAAATTCGACCAAATATCGTTCCAAATTATTTATTTCACAAAACGCAAATAACGAATGAGTTACACCACGTGGAGAAAACGCAACTAAAAAAAACATTATATGAAATAAAATGGGAGGGGTGCAACACGAGGACTTCCCAGGAGGTCACCCATCCTAGTACTACTCTCGCCCAAGCACGCTTAACTGCGGAGTTCTGATGGGATCCGGTGCATTAGTGCTGGTATGATCGCACCCGTCAACTCTTGCGCAATCTATTCATATAAAGGCTGCCCCTTATCGCACTTGCGCCTCGAATTTAAATGCAAATTCGACCAAATATCGTTCCAAATTATTTATTTCACAAAACGCAAATAACGAATGAGTTACACCACGTGGAGAAAACGCAACTAAAAAAAACATTATATGAAATAAAATGGGAGGGGTGCAACACGAGGACTTCCCAGGAGGTCACCCATCCTAGTACTACTCTCGCCCAAGCACGCTTAACTGCGGAGTTCTGATGGGATCCGGTGCATTAGTGCTGGTATGATCGCACCCGTCAACTCTTGCGCAATCTATTCATATAAAGGCTGCCCCTTATCGCACTTGCGCCTCGAATTTAAATGCAAATTCGACCAAATATCGTTCCAAATTATTTATTTCACAAAACGCAAATAACGAATGAGTTACACCACGTGGAGAAAACGCAACTAAAAAAAACATTATATGAAATAAAATGGGAGGGGTGCAACACGAGGACTTCCCAGGAGGTCACCCATCCTAGTACTACTCTCGCCCAAGCACGCTTAACTGCGGAGTTCTGATGGGATCCGGTGCATTAGTGCTGGTATGATCGCACCCGTCAACTCTTGCGCAATCTATTCATATAAAGGCTGCCCCTTATCGCACTTGCGCCTCGAATTTAAATGCAAATTCGACCAAATATCGTTCCAAATTATTTATTTCACAAAACGCAAATAACGAATGAGTTACACCACGTGGAGAAAACGCAACTAAAAAAAACATTATATGAAATAAAATGGGAGGGGTGCAACACGAGGACTTCCCAGGAGGTCACCCATCCTAGTACTACTCTCGCCCAAGCACGCTTAACTGCGGAGTTCTGATGGGATCCGGTGCATTAGTGCTGGTATGATCGCACCCGTCAACTCTTGCGCAATCTATTCATATAAAGGCTGCCCCTTATCGCACTTGCGCCTCGAATTTAAATGCAAATTCGACCAAATATCGTTCCAAATTATTTATTTCACAAAACGCAAATAACGAATGAGTTACACCACGTGGAGAAAACGCAACTAAAAAAAACATTATATGAAATAAAATGGGAGGGGTGCAACACGAGGACTTCCCAGGAGGTCACCCATCCTAGTACTACTCTCGCCCAAGCACGCTTAACTGCGGAGTTCTGATGGGATCCGGTGCATTAGTGCTGGTATGATCGCACCCGTCAACTCTTGCGCAATCTATTCATATAAAGGCTGCCCCTTATCGCACTTGCGCCTCGAATTTAAATGCAAATTCGACCAAATATCGTTCCAAATTATTTATTTCACAAAACGCAAATAACGAATGAGTTACACCACGTGGAGAAAACGCAACTAAAAAAAACATTATATGAAATAAAATGGGAGGGGTGCAACACGAGGACTTCCCAGGAGGTCACCCATCCTAGTACTACTCTCGCCCAAGCACGCTTAACTGCGGAGTTCTGATGGGATCCGGTGCATTAGTGCTGGTATGATCGCACCCGTCAACTCTTGCGCAATCTATTCATATAAAGGCTGCCCCTTATCGCACTTGCGCCTCGAATTTAAATGCAAATTCGACCAAATATCGTTCCAAATTATTTATTTCACAAAACGCAAATAACGAATGAGTTACACCACGTGGAGAAAACGCAACTAAAAAAAACATTATATGAAATAAAATGGGAGGGGTGCAACACGAGGACTTCCCAGGAGGTCACCCATCCTAGTACTACTCTCGCCCAAGCACGCTTAACTGCGGAGTTCTGATGGGATCCGGTGCATTAGTGCTGGTATGATCGCACCCGTCAACTCTTGCGCAATCTATTCATATAAAGGCTGCCCCTTATCGCACTTGCGCCTCGAATTTAAATGCAAATTCGACCAAATATCGTTCCAAATTATTTATTTCACAAAACGCAAATAACGAATGAGTTACACCACGTGGAGAAAACGCAACTAAAAAAAACATTATATGAAATAAAATGGGAGGGGTGCAACACGAGGACTTCCCAGGAGGTCACCCATCCTAGTACTACTCTCGCCCAAGCACGCTTAACTGCGGAGTTCTGATGGGATCCGGTGCATTAGTGCTGGTATGATCGCACCCGTCAACTCTTGCGCAATCTATTCATATAAAGGCTGCCCCTTATCGCACTTGCGCCTCGAATTTAAATGCAAATTCGACCAAATATCGTTCCAAATTATTTATTTCACAAAACGCAAATAACGAATGAGTTACACCACGTGGAGAAAACGCAACTAAAAAAAACATTATATGAAATAAAATGGGAGGGGTGCAACACGAGGACTTCCCAGGAGGTCACCCATCCTAGTACTACTCTCGCCCAAGCACGCTTAACTGCGGAGTTCTGATGGGATCCGGTGCATTAGTGCTGGTATGATCGCACCCGTCAACTCTTGCGCAATCTATTCATATAAAGGCTGCCCCTTATCGCACTTGCGCCTCGAATTTAAATGCAAATTCGACCAAATATCGTTCCAAATTATTTATTTCACAAAACGCAAATAACGAATGAGTTACACCACGTGGAGAAAACGCAACTAAAAAAAACATTATATGAAATAAAATGGGAGGGGTGCAACACGAGGACTTCCCAGGAGGTCACCCATCCTAGTACTACTCTCGCCCAAGCACGCTTAACTGCGGAGTTCTGATGGGATCCGGTGCATTAGTGCTGGTATGATCGCACCCGTCAACTCTTGCGCAATCTATTCATATAAAGGCTGCCCCTTATCGCACTTGCGCCTCGAATTTAAATGCAAATTCGACCAAATATCGTTCCAAATTATTTATTTCACAAAACGCAAATAACGAATGAGTTACACCACGTGGAGAAAACGCAACTAAAAAAAACATTATATGAAATAAAATGGGAGGGGTGCAACACGAGGACTTCCCAGGAGGTCACCCATCCTAGTACTACTCTCGCCCAAGCACGCTTAACTGCGGAGTTCTGATGGGATCCGGTGCATTAGTGCTGGTATGATCGCACCCGTCAACTCTTGCGCAATCTATTCATATAAAGGCTGCCCCTTATCGCACTTGCGCCTCGAATTTAAATGCAAATTCGACCAAATATCGTTCCAAATTATTTATTTCACAAAACGCAAATAACGAATGAGTTACACCACGTGGAGAAAACGCAACTAAAAAAAACATTATATGAAATAAAATGGGAGGGGTGCAACACGAGGACTTCCCAGGAGGTCACCCATCCTAGTACTACTCTCGCCCAAGCACGCTTAACTGCGGAGTTCTGATGGGATCCGGTGCATTAGTGCTGGTATGATCGCACCCGTCAACTCTTGCGCAATCTATTCATATAAAGGCTGCCCCTTATCGCACTTGCGCCTCGAATTTAAATGCAAATTCGACCAAATATCGTTCCAAATTATTTATTTCACAAAACGCAAATAACGAATGAGTTACACCACGTGGAGAAAACGCAACTAAAAAAAACATTATATGAAATAAAATGGGAGGGGTGCAACACGAGGACTTCCCAGGAGGTCACCCATCCTAGTACTACTCTCGCCCAAGCACGCTTAACTGCGGAGTTCTGATGGGATCCGGTGCATTAGTGCTGGTATGATCGCACCCGTCAACTCTTGCGCAATCTATTCATATAAAGGCTGCCCCTTATCGCACTTGCGCCTCGAATTTAAATGCAAATTCGACCAAATATCGTTCCAAATTATTTATTTCACAAAACGCAAATAACGAATGAGTTACACCACGTGGAGAAAACGCAACTAAAAAAACATTATATGAAATAAAATGGGAGGGGTGCAACACGAGGACTTCCCAGGAGGTCACCCATCCTAGTACTACTCTCGCCCAAGCACGCTTAACTGCGGAGTTCTGATGGGATCCGGTGCATTAGTGCTGGTATGATCGCACCCGTCAACTCTTGCGCAATCTATTCATATAAAGGCTGCCCCTTATCGCACTTGCGCCTCGAATTTAAATGCAAATTCGACCAAATATCGTTCCAAATTATTTATTTCACAAAACGCAAATAACGAATGAGTTACACCACGTGGAGAAAACGCAACTAAAAAAAACATTATATGAAATAAAATGGGAGGGGTGCAACACGAGGACTTCCCAGGAGGTCACCCATCCTAGTACTACTCTCGCCCAAGCACGCTTAACTGCGGAGTTCTGATGGGATCCGGTGCATTAGTGCTGGTATGATCGCACCCGTCAACTCTTGCGCAATCTATTCATATAAAGGCTGCCCCTTATCGCACTTGCGCCTCGAATTTAAATGCAAATTCGACCAAATATCGTTCCAAATTATTTATTTCACAAAACGCAAATAACGAATGAGTTACACCACGTGGAGAAAACGCAACTAAAAAAAACATTATATGAAATAAAATGGGAGGGGTGCAACACGAGGACTTCCCAGGAGGTCACCCATCCTAGTACTACTCTCGCCCAAGCACGCTTAACTGCGGAGTTCTGATGGGATCCGGTGCATTAGTGCTGGTATGATCGCACCCGTCAACTCTTGCGCAATCTATTCATATAAAGGCTGCCCCTTATCGCACTTGCGCCTCGAATTTAAATGCAAATTCGACCAAATATCGTTCCAAATTATTTATTTCACAAAACGCAAATAACGAATGAGTTACACCACGTGGAGAAAACGCAACTAAAAAAAACATTATATGAAATAAAATGGGAGGGGTGCAACACGAGGACTTCCCAGGAGGTCACCCATCCTAGTACTACTCTCGCCCAAGCACGCTTAACTGCGGAGTTCTGATGGGATCCGGTGCATTAGTGCTGGTATGATCGCACCCGTCAACTCTTGCGCAATCTATTCATATAAAGGCTGCCCCTTATCGCACTTGCGCCTCGAATTTAAATGCAAATTCGACCAAATATCGTTCCAAATTATTTATTTCACAAAACGCAAATAACGAATGAGTTACACCACGTGGAGAAAACGCAACTAAAAAAAACATTATATGAAATAAAATGGGAGGGGTGCAACACGAGGACTTCCCAGGAGGTCACCCATCCTAGTACTACTCTCGCCCAAGCACGCTTAACTGCGGAGTTCTGATGGGATCCGGTGCATTAGTGCTGGTATGATCGCACCCGTCAACTCTTGCGCAATCTATTCATATAAAGGCTGCCCCTTATCGCACTTGCGCCTCGAATTTAAATGCAAATTCGACCAAATATCGTTCCAAATTATTTATTTCACAAAACGCAAATAACGAATGAGTTACACCACGTGGAGAAAACGCAACTAAAAAAAACATTATATGAAATAAAATGGGAGGGGTGCAACACGAGGACTTCCCAGGAGGTCACCCATCCTAGTACTACTCTCGCCCAAGCACGCTTAACTGCGGAGTTCTGATGGGATCCGGTGCATTAGTGCTGGTATGATCGCACCCGTCAACTCTTGCGCAATCTATTCATATAAAGGCTGCCCCTTATCGCACTTGCGCCTCGAATTTAAATGCAAATTCGACCAAATATCGTTCCAAATTATTTATTTCACAAAACGCAAATAACGAATGAGTTACACCACGTGGAGAAAACGCAACTAAAAAAAACATTATATGAAATAAAATGGGAGGGGTGCAACACGAGGACTTCCCAGGAGGTCACCCATCCTAGTACTACTCTCGCCCAAGCACGCTTAACTGCGGAGTTCTGATGGGATCCGGTGCATTAGTGCTGGTATGATCGCACCCGTCAACTCTTGCGCAATCTATTCATATAAAGGCTGCCCCTTATCGCACTTGCGCCTCGAATTTAAATGCAAATTCGACCAAATATCGTTCCAAATTATTTATTTCACAAAACGCAAATAACGAATGAGTTACACCACGTGGAGAAAACGCAACTAAAAAAAACATTATATGAAATAAAATGGGAGGGGTGCAACACGAGGACTTCCCAGGAGGTCACCCATCCTAGTACTACTCTCGCCCAAGCACGCTTAACTGCGGAGTTCTGATGGGATCCGGTGCATTAGTGCTGGTATGATCGCACCCGTCAACTCTTGCGCAATCTATTCATATAAAGGCTGCCCCTTATCGCACTTGCGCCTCGAATTTAAATGCAAATTCGACCAAATATCGTTCCAAATTATTTATTTCACAAAACGCAAATAACGAATGAGTTACACCACGTGGAGAAAACGCAACTAAAAAAAACATTATATGAAACAAAATGGGAGGGGTGCAACACGAGGACTTCCCAGGAGGTCACCCATCCTAGTACTACTCTCGCCCAAGCACGCTTAACTGCGGAGTTCTGATGGGATCCGGTGCATTAGTGCTGGTATGATCGCACCCGTCAACTCTTGCGCAATCTATTCATATAAAGGCTGCCCCTTATCGCACTTGCGCCTCGAATTTAAATGCAAATTCGACCAAATATCGTTCCAAATTATTTATTTCACAAAACGCAAATAACGAATGAGTTACACCACGTGGAGAAAACGCAACTAAAAAAAACATTATATGAAATAAAATGGGAGGGGTGCAACACGAGGACTTCCCAGGAGGTCACCCATCCTAGTACTACTCTCGCCCAAGCACGCTTAACTGCGGAGTTCTGATGGGATCCGGTGCATTAGTGCTGGTATGATCGCACCCGTCAACTCTTGCGCAATCTATTCATATAAAGGCTGCCCCTTATCGCACTTGCGCCTCGAATTTAAATGCAAATTCGACCAAATATCGTTCCAAATTATTTATTTCACAAAACGCAAATAACGAATGAGTTACACCACGTGGAGAAAACGCAACTAAAAAAAACATTATATGAAATAAAATGGGAGGGGTGCAACACGAGGACTTCCCAGGAGGTCACCCATCCTAGTACTACTCTCGCCCAAGCACGCTTAACTGCGGAGTTCTGATGGGATCCGGTGCATTAGTGCTGGTATGATCGCACCCGTCAACTCTTGCGCAATCTATTCATATAAAGGCTGCCCCTTATCGCACTTGCGCCTCGAATTTAAATGCAAATTCGACCAAATATCGTTCCAAATTATTTATTTCACAAAACGCAAATAACGAATGAGTTACACCACGTGGAGAAAACGCAACTAAAAAAAACATTATATGAAATAAAATGGGAGGGGTGCAACACGAGGACTTCCCAGGAGGTCACCCATCCTAGTACTACTCTCGCCCAAGCACGCTTAACTGCGGAGTTCTGATGGGATCCGGTGCATTAGTGCTGGTATGATCGCACCCGTCAACTCTTGCGCAATCTATTCATATAAAGGCTGCCCCTTATCGCACTTGCGCCTCGAATTTAAATGCAAATTCGACCAAATATCGTTCCAAATTATTTATTTCACAAAACGCAAATAACGAATGAGTTACACCACGTGGAGAAAACGCAACTAAAAAAAACATTATATGAAATAAAATGGGAGGGGTGCAACACGAGGACTTCCCAGGAGGTCACCCATCCTAGTACTACTCTCGCCCAAGCACGCTTAACTGCGGAGTTCTGATGGGATCCGGTGCATTAGTGCTGGTATGATCGCACCCGTCAACTCTTGCGCAATCTATTCATATAAAGGCTGCCCCTTATCGCACTTGCGCCTCGAATTTAAATGCAAATTCGACCAAATATCGTTCCAAATTATTTATTTCACAAAACGCAAATAACGAATGAGTTACACCACGTGGAGAAAACGCAACTAAAAAAAACATTATATGAAATAAAATGGGAGGGGTGCAACACGAGGACTTCCCAGGAGGTCACCCATCCTAGTACTACTCTCGCCCAAGCACGCTTAACTGCGGAGTTCTGATGGGATCCGGTGCATTAGTGCTGGTATGATCGCACCCGTCAACTCTTGCGCAATCTATTCATATAAAGGCTGCCCCTTATCGCACTTGCGCCTCGAATTTAAATGCAAATTCGACCAAATATCGTTCCAAATTATTTATTTCACAAAACGCAAATAACGAATGAGTTACACCACGTGGAGAAAACGCAACTAAAAAAAACATTATATGAAATAAAATGGGAGGGGTGCAACACGAGGACTTCCCAGGAGGTCACCCATCCTAGTACTACTCTCGCCCAAGCACGCTTAACTGCGGAGTTCTGATGGGATCCGGTGCATTAGTGCTGGTATGATCGCACCCGTCAACTCTTGCGCAATCTATTCATATAAAGGCTGCCCCTTATCGCACTTGCGCCTCGAATTTAAATGCAAATTCGACCAAATATCGTTCCAAATTATTTATTTCACAAAACGCAAATAACGAATGAGTTACACCACGTGGAGAAAACGCAACTAAAAAAAACATTATATGAAATAAAATGGGAGGGGTGCAACACGAGGACTTCCCAGGAGGTCACCCATCCTAGTACTACTCTCGCCCAAGCACGCTTAACTGCGGAGTTCTGATGGGATCCGGTGCATTAGTGCTGGTATGATCGCACCCGTCAACTCTTGCGCAATCTATTCATATAAAGGCTGCCCCTTATCGCACTTGCGCCTCGAATTTAAATGCAAATTCGACCAAATATCGTTCCAAATTATTTATTTCACAAAACGCAAATAACGAATGAGTTACACCACGTGGAGAAAACGCAACTAAAAAAAACATTATATGAAATAAAATGGGAGGGGTGCAACACGAGGACTTCCCAGGAGGTCACCCATCCTAGTACTACTCTCGCCCAAGCACGCTTAACTGCGGAGTTCTGATGGGATCCGGTGCATTAGTGCTGGTATGATCGCACCCGTCAACTCTTGCGCAATCTATTCATATAAAGGCTGCCCCTTATCGCACTTGCGCCTCGAATTTAAATGCAAATTCGACCAAATATCGTTCCAAATTATTTATTTCACAAAACGCAAATAACGAATGAGTTACACCACGTGGAGAAAACGCAACTAAAAAAAACATTATATGAAACAAAATGGGAGGGGTGCAACACGAGGACTTCCCAGGAGGTCACCCATCCTAGTACTACTCTCGCCCAAGCACGCTTAACTGCGGAGTTCTGATGGGATCCGGTGCATTAGTGCTGGTATGATCGCACCCGTCAACTCTTGCGCAATCTATTCATATAAAGGCTGCCCCTTATCGCACTTGCGCCTCGAATTTAAATGCAAATTCGACCAAATATCGTTCCAAATTATTTATTTCACAAAACGCAAATAACGAATGAGTTACACCACGTGGAGAAAACGCAACTAAAAAAAACATTATATGAAATAAAATGGGAGGGGTGCAACACGAGGACTTCCCAGGAGGTCACCCATCCTAGTACTACTCTCGCCCAAGCACGCTTAACTGCGGAGTTCTGATGGGATCCGGTGCATTAGTGCTGGTATGATCGCACCCGTCAACTCTTGCGCAATCTATTCATATAAAGGCTGCCCCTTATCGCACTTGCGCCTCGAATTTAAATGCAAATTCGACCAAATATCGTTCCAAATTATTTATTTCACAAAACGCAAATAACGAATGAGTTACACCACGTGGAGAAAACGCAACTAAAAAAAACATTATATGAAATAAAATGGGAGGGGTGCAACACGAGGACTTCCCAGGAGGTCACCCATCCTAGTACTACTCTCGCCCAAGCACGCTTAACTGCGGAGTTCTGATGGGATCCGGTGCATTAGTGCTGGTATGATCGCACCCGTCAACTCTTGCGCAATCTATTCATATAAAGGCTGCCCCTTATCGCACTTGCGCCTCGAATTTAAATGCAAATTCGACCAAATATCGTTCCAAATTATTTATTTCACAAAACGCAAATAACGAATGAGTTACACCACGTGGAGAAAACGCAACTAAAAAAAACATTATATGAAATAAAATGGGAGGGGTGCAACACGAGGACTTCCCAGGAGGTCACCCATCCTAGTACTACTCTCGCCCAAGCACGCTTAACTGCGGAGTTCTGATGGGATCCGGTGCATTAGTGCTGGTATGATCGCACCCGTCAACTCTTGCGCAATCTATTCATATAAAGGCTGCCCCTTATCGCACTTGCGCCTCGAATTTAAATGCAAATTCGACCAAATATCGTTCCAAATTATTTATTTCACAAAACGCAAATAACGAATGAGTTACACCACGTGGAGAAAACGCAACTAAAAAAAACATTATATGAAATAAAATGGGAGGGGTGCAACACGAGGACTTCCCAGGAGGTCACCCATCCTAGTACTACTCTCGCCCAAGCACGCTTAACTGCGGAGTTCTGATGGGATCCGGTGCATTAGTGCTGGTATGATCGCACCCGTCAACTCTTGCGCAATCTATTCATATAAAGGCTGCCCCTTATCGCACTTGCGCCTCGAATTTAAATGCAAATTCGACCAAATATCGTTCCAAATTATTTATTTCACAAAACGCAAATAACGAATGAGTTACACCACGTGGAGAAAACGCAACTAAAAAAAACATTATATGAAATAAAATGGGAGGGGTGCAACACGAGGACTTCCCAGGAGGTCACCCATCCTAGTACTACTCTCGCCCAAGCACGCTTAACTGCGGAGTTCTGATGGGATCCGGTGCATTAGTGCTGGTATGATCGCACCCGTCAACTCTTGCGCAATCTATTCATATAAAGGCTGCCCCTTATCGCACTTGCGCCTCGAATTTAAATGCAAATTCGACCAAATATCGTTCCAAATTATTTATTTCACAAAACGCAAATAACGAATGAGTTACACCACGTGGAGAAAACGCAACTAAAAAAAACATTATATGAAACAAAATGGGAGGGGTGCAACACGAGGACTTCCCAGGAGGTCACCCATCCTAGTACTACTCTCGCCCAAGCACGCTTAACTGCGGAGTTCTGATGGGATCCGGTGCATTAGTGCTGGTATGATCGCACCCGTCAACTCTTGCGCAATCTATTCATATAAAGGCTGCCCCTTATCGCACTTGCGCCTCGAATTTAAATGCAAATTCGACCAAATATCGTTCCAAATTATTTATTTCACAAAACGCAAATAACGAATGAGTTACACCACGTGGAGAAAACGCAACTAAAAAAAACATTATATGAAATAAAATGGGAGGGGTGCAACACGAGGACTTCCCAGGAGGTCACCCATCCTAGTACTACTCTCGCCCAAGCACGCTTAACTGCGGAGTTCTGATGGGATCCGGTGCATTAGTGCTGGTATGATCGCACCCGTCAACTCTTGCGCAATCTATTCATATAAAGGCTGCCCCTTATCGCACTTGCGCCTCGAATTTAAATGCAAATTCGACCAAATATCGTTCCAAATTATTTATTTCACAAAACGCAAATAACGAATGAGTTACACCACGTGGAGAAAACGCAACTAAAAAAAACATTATATGAAACAAAATGGGAGGGGTGCAACACGAGGACTTCCCAGGAGGTCACCCATCCTAGTACTACTCTCGCCCAAGCACGCTTAACTGCGGAGTTCTGATGGGATCCGGTGCATTAGTGCTGGTATGATCGCACCCGTCAACTCTTGCGCAATCTATTCATATAAAGGCTGCCCCTTATCGCACTTGCGCCTCGAATTTAAATGCAAATTCGACCAAATATCGTTCCAAATTATTTATTTCACAAAACGCAAATAACGAATGAGTTACACCACGTGGAGAAAACGCAACTAAAAAAAACATTATATGAAACAAAATGGGAGGGGTGCAACACGAGGACTTCCCAGGAGGTCACCCATCCTAGTACTACTCTCGCCCAAGCACGCTTAACTGCGGAGTTCTGATGGGATCCGGTGCATTAGTGCTGGTATGATCGCACCCGTCAACTCTTGCGCAATCTATTCATATAAAGGCTGCCCCTTATCGCACTTGCGCCTCGAATTTAAATGCAAATTCGACCAAATATCGTTCCAAATTATTTATTTCACAAAACGCAAATAACGAATGAGTTACACCACGTGGAGAAAACGCAACTAAAAAAAACATTATATGAAATAAAATGGGAGGGGTGCAACACGAGGACTTCCCAGGAGGTCACCCATCCTAGTACTACTCTCGCCCAAGCACGCTTAACTGCGGAGTTCTGATGGGATCCGGTGCATTAGTGCTGGTATGATCGCACCCGTCAACTCTTGCGCAATCTATTCATATAAAGGCTGCCCCTTATCGCACTTGCGCCTCGAATTTAAATGCAAATTCGACCAAATATCGTTCCAAATTATTTATTTCACAAAACGCAAATAACGAATGAGTTACACCACGTGGAGAAAACGCAACTAAAAAAAACATTATATGAAACAAAATGGGAGGGGTGCAACACGAGGACTTCCCAGGAGGTCACCCATCCTAGTACTACTCTCGCCCAAGCACGCTTAACTGCGGAGTTCTGATGGGATCCGGTGCATTAGTGCTGGTATGATCGCACCCGTCAACTCTTGCGCAATCTATTCATATAAAGGCTGCCCCTTATCGCACTTGCGCCTCGAATTTAAATGCAAATTCGACCAAATATCGTTCCAAATTATTTATTTCACAAAACGCAAATAACGAATGAGTTACACCACGTGGAGAAAACGCAACTAAAAAAAACATTATATGAAATAAAATGGGAGGGGTGCAACACGAGGACTTCCCAGGAGGTCACCCATCCTAGTACTACTCTCGCCCAAGCACGCTTAACTGCGGAGTTCTGATGGGATCCGGTGCATTAGTGCTGGTATGATCGCACCCGTCAACTCTTGCGCAATCTATTCATATAAAGGCTGCCCCTTATCGCACTTGCGCCTCGAATTTAAATGCAAATTCGACCAAATATCGTTCCAAATTATTTATTTCACAAAACGCAAATAACGAATGAGTTACACCACGTGGAGAAAACGCAACTAAAAAAAACATTATATGAAACAAAATGGGAGGGGTGCAACACGAGGACTTCCCAGGAGGTCACCCATCCTAGTACTACTCTCGCCCAAGCACGCTTAACTGCGGAGTTCTGATGGGATCCGGTGCATTAGTGCTGGTATGATCGCACCCGTCAACTCTTGCGCAATCTATTCATATAAAGGCTGCCCCTTATCGCACTTGCGCCTCGAATTTAAATGCAAATTCGACCAAATATCGTTCCAAATTATTTATTTCACAAAACGCAAATAACGAATGAGTTACACCACGTGGAGAAAACGCAACTAAAAAAAACATTATATGAAATAAAATGGGAGGGGTGCAACACGAGGACTTCCCAGGAGGTCACCCATCCTAGTACTACTCTCGCCCAAGCACGCTTAACTGCGGAGTTCTGATGGGATCCGGTGCATTAGTGCTGGTATGATCGCACCCGTCAACTCTTGCGCAATCTATTCATATAAAGGCTGCCCCTTATCGCACTTGCGCCTCGAATTTAAATGCAAATTCGACCAAATATCGTTCCAAATTATTTATTTCACAAAACGCAAATAACGAATGAGTTACACCACGTGGAGAAAACGCAACTAAAAAAAACATTATATGAAACAAAATGGGAGGGGTGCAACACGAGGACTTCCCAGGAGGTCACCCATCCTAGTACTACTCTCGCCCAAGCACGCTTAACTGCGGAGTTCTGATGGGATCCGGTGCATTAGTGCTGGTATGATCGCACCCGTCAACTCTTGCGCAATCTATTCATATAAAGGCTGCCCCTTATCGCACTTGCGCCTCGAATTTAAATGCAAATTCGACCAAATATCGTTCCAAATTATTTATTTCACAAAACGCAAATAACGAATGAGTTACACCACGTGGAGAAAACGCAACTAAAAAAAACATTATATGAAATAAAATGGGAGGGGTGCAACACGAGGACTTCCCAGGAGGTCACCCATCCTAGTACTACTCTCGCCCAAGCACGCTTAACTGCGGAGTTCTGATGGGATCCGGTGCATTAGTGCTGGTATGATCGCACCCGTCAACTCTTGCGCAATCTATTCATATAAAGGCTGCCCCTTATCGCACTTGCGCCTCGAATTTAAATGCAAATTCGACCAAATATCGTTCCAAATTATTTATTTCACAAAACGCAAATAACGAATGAGTTACACCACGTGGAGAAAACGCAACTAAAAAAAACATTATATGAAATAAAATGGGAGGGGTGCAACACGAGGACTTCCCAGGAGGTCACCCATCCTAGTACTACTCTCGCCCAAGCACGCTTAACTGCGGAGTTCTGATGGGATCCGGTGCATTAGTGCTGGTATGATCGCACCCGTCAACTCTTGCGCAATCTATTCATATAAAGGCTGCCCCTTATCGCACTTGCGCCTCGAATTTAAATGCAAATTCGACCAAATATCGTTCCAAATTATTTATTTCACAAAACGCAAATAACGAATGAGTTACACCACGTGGAGAAAACGCAACTAAAAAAAACATTATATGAAACAAAATGGGAGGGGTGCAACACGAGGACTTCCCAGGAGGTCACCCATCCTAGTACTACTCTCGCCCAAGCACGCTTAACTGCGGAGTTCTGATGGGATCCGGTGCATTAGTGCTGGTATGATCGCACCCGTCAACTCTTGCGCAATCTATTCATATAAAGGCTGCCCCTTATCGCACTTGCGCCTCGAATTTAAATGCAAATTCGACCAAATATCGTTCCAAATTATTTATTTCACAAAACGCAAATAACGAATGAGTTACACCACGTGGAGAAAACGCAACTAAAAAAAACATTATATGAAACAAAATGGGAGGGGTGCAACACGAGGACTTCCCAGGAGGTCACCCATCCTAGTACTACTCTCGCCCAAGCACGCTTAACTGCGGAGTTCTGATGGGATCCGGTGCATTAGTGCTGGTATGATCGCACCCGTCAACTCTTGCGCAATCTATTCATATAAAGGCTGCCCCTTATCGCACTTGCGCCTCGAATTTAAATGCAAATTCGACCAAATATCGTTCCAAATTATTTATTTCACAAAACGCAAATAACGAATGAGTTACACCACGTGGAGAAAACGCAACTAAAAAAAACATTATATGAAACAAAATGGGAGGGGTGCAACACGAGGACTTCCCAGGAGGTCACCCATCCTAGTACTACTCTCGCCCAAGCACGCTTAACTGCGGAGTTCTGATGGGATCCGGTGCATTAGTGCTGGTATGATCGCACCCGTCAACTCTTGCGCAATCTATTCATATAAAGGCTGCCCCTTATCGCACTTGCGCCTCGAATTTAAATGCAAATTCGACCAAATATCGTTCCAAATTATTTATTTCACAAAACGCAAATAACGAATGAGTTACACCACGTGGAGAAAACGCAACTAAAAAAAACATTATATGAAACAAAATGGGAGGGGTGCAACACGAGGACTTCCCAGGAGGTCACCCATCCTAGTACTACTCTCGCCCAAGCACGCTTAACTGCGGAGTTCTGATGGGATCCGGTGCATTAGTGCTGGTATGATCGCACCCGTCAACTCTTGCGCAATCTATTCATATAAAGGCTGCCCCTTATCGCACTTGCGCCTCGAATTTAAATGCAAATTCGACCAAATATCGTTCCAAATTATTTATTTCACAAAACGCAAATAACGAATGAGTTACACCACGTGGAGAAAACGCAACTAAAAAAAACATTATATGAAACAAAATGGGAGGGGTGCAACACGAGGACTTCCCAGGAGGTCACCCATCCTAGTACTACTCTCGCCCAAGCACGCTTAACTGCGGAGTTCTGATGGGATCCGGTGCATTAGTGCTGGTATGATCGCACCCGTCAACTCTTGCGCAATCTATTCATATAAAGGCTGCCCCTTATCGCACTTGCGCCTCGAATTTAAATGCAAATTCGACCAAATATCGTTCCAAATTATTTATTTCACAAAACGCAAATAACGAATGAGTTACACCACGTGGAGAAAACGCAACTAAAAAAAACATTATATGAAATAAAATGGGAGGGGTGCAACACGAGGACTTCCCAGGAGGTCACCCATCCTAGTACTACTCTCGCCCAAGCACGCTTAACTGCGGAGTTCTGATGGGATCCGGTGCATTAGTGCTGGTATGATCGCACCCGTCAACTCTTGCGCAATCTATTCATATAAAGGCTGCCCCTTATCGCACTTGCGCCTCGAATTTAAATGCAAATTCGACCAAATATCGTTCCAAATTATTTATTTCACAAAACGCAAATAACGAATGAGTTACACCACGTGGAGAAAACGCAACTAAAAAAAACATTATATGAAACAAAATGGGAGGGGTGCAACACGAGGACTTCCCAGGAGGTCACCCATCCTAGTACTACTCTCGCCCAAGCACGCTTAACTGCGGAGTTCTGATGGGATCCGGTGCATTAGTGCTGGTATGATCGCACCCGTCAACTCTTGCGCAATCTATTCATATAAAGGCTGCCCCTTATCGCACTTGCGCCTCGAATTTAAATGCAAATTCGACCAAATATCGTTCCAAATTATTTATTTCACAAAACGCAAATAACGAATGAGTTACACCACGTGGAGAAAACGCAACTAAAAAAAACATTATATGAAACAAAATGGGAGGGGTGCAACACGAGGACTTCCCAGGAGGTCACCCATCCTAGTACTACTCTCGCCCAAGCACGCTTAACTGCGGAGTTCTGATGGGATCCGGTGCATTAGTGCTGGTATGATCGCACCCGTCAACTCTTGCGCAATCTATTCATATAAAGGCTGCCCCTTATCGCACTTGCGCCTCGAATTTAAATGCAAATTCGACCAAATATCGTTCCAAATTATTTATTTCACAAAACGCAAATAACGAATGAGTTACACCACGTGGAGAAAACGCAACTAAAAAAAACATTATATGAAACAAAATGGGAGGGGTGCAACACGAGGACTTCCCAGGAGGTCACCCATCCTAGTACTACTCTCGCCCAAGCACGCTTAACTGCGGAGTTCTGATGGGATCCGGTGCATTAGTGCTGGTATGATCGCACCCGTCAACTCTTGCGCAATCTATTCATATAAAGGCTGCCCCTTATCGCACTTGCGCCTCGAATTTAAATGCAAATTCGACCAAATATCGTTCCAAATTATTTATTTCACAAAACGCAAATAACGAATGAGTTACACCACGTGGAGAAAACGCAACTAAAAAAAACATTATATGAAACAAAATGGGAGGGGTGCAACACGAGGACTTCCCAGGAGGTCACCCATCCTAGTACTACTCTCGCCCAAGCACGCTTAACTGCGGAGTTCTGATGGGATCCGGTGCATTAGTGCTGGTATGATCGCACCCGTCAACTCTTGCGCAATCTATTCATATAAAGGCTGCCCCTTATCGCACTTGCGCCTCGAATTTAAATGCAAATTCGACCAAATATCGTTCCAAATTATTTATTTCACAAAACGCAAATAACGAATGAGTTACACCACGTGGAGAAAACGCAACTAAAAAAAACATTATATGAAACAAAATGGGAGGGGTGCAACACGAGGACTTCCCAGGAGGTCACCCATCCTAGTACTACTCTCGCCCAAGCACGCTTAACTGCGGAGTTCTGATGGGATCCGGTGCATTAGTGCTGGTATGATCGCACCCGTCAACTCTTGCGCAATCTATTCATATAAAGGCTGCCCCTTATCGCACTTGCGCCTCGAATTTAAATGCAAATTCGACCAAATATCGTTCCAAATTATTTATTTCACAAAACGCAAATAACGAATGAGTTACACCACGTGGAGAAAACGCAACTAAAAAAAACATTATATGAAACAAAATGGGAGGGGTGCAACACGAGGACTTCCCAGGAGGTCACCCATCCTAGTACTACTCTCGCCCAAGCACGCTTAACTGCGGAGTTCTGATGGGATCCGGTGCATTAGTGCTGGTATGATCGCACCCGTCAACTCTTGCGCAATCTATTCATATAAAGGCTGCCCCTTATCGCACTTGCGCCTCGAATTTAAATGCAAATTCGACCAAATATCGTTCCAAATTATTTATTTCACAAAACGCAAATAACGAATGAGTTACACCACGTGGAGAAAACGCAACTAAAAAAAACATTATATGAAACAAAATGGGAGGGGTGCAACACGAGGACTTCCCAGGAGGTCACCCATCCTAGTACTACTCTCGCCCAAGCACGCTTAACTGCGGAGTTCTGATGGGATCCGGTGCATTAGTGCTGGTATGATCGCACCCGTCAACTCTTGCGCAATCTATTCATATAAAGGCTGCCCCTTATCGCACTTGCGCCTCGAATTTAAATGCAAATTCGACCAAATATCGTTCCAAATTATTTATTTCACAAAACGCAAATAACGAATGAGTTACACCACGTGGAGAAAACGCAACTAAAAAAAACATTATATGAAACAAAATGGGAGGGGTGCAACACGAGGACTTCCCAGGAGGTCACCCATCCTAGTACTACTCTCGCCCAAGCACGCTTAACTGCGGAGTTCTGATGGGATCCGGTGCATTAGTGCTGGTATGATCGCACCCGTCAACTCTTGCGCAATCTATTCATATAAAGGCTGCCCCTTATCGCACTTGCGCCTCGAATTTAAATGCAAATTCGACCAAATATCGTTCCAAATTATTTATTTCACAAAACGCAAATAACGAATGAGTTACACCACGTGGAGAAAACGCAACTAAAAAAAACATTATATGAAACAAAATGGGAGGGGTGCAACACGAGGACTTCCCAGGAGGTCACCCATCCTAGTACTACTCTCGCCCAAGCACGCTTAACTGCGGAGTTCTGATGGGATCCGGTGCATTAGTGCTGGTATGATCGCACCCGTCAACTCTTGCGCAATCTATTCATATAAAGGCTGCCCCTTATCGCACTTGCGCCTCGAATTTAAATGCAAATTCGACCAAATATCGTTCCAAATTATTTATTTCACAAAACGCAAATAACGAATGAGTTACACCACGTGGAGAAAACGCAACTAAAAAAAACATTATATGAAACAAAATGGGAGGGGTGCAACACGAGGACTTCCCAGGAGGTCACCCATCCTAGTACTACTCTCGCCCAAGCACGCTTAACTGCGGAGTTCTGATGGGATCCGGTGCATTAGTGCTGGTATGATCGCACCCGTCAACTCTTGCGCAATCTATTCATATAAAGGCTGCCCCTTATCGGACTTGCGCCTCGAATTTAAATGCAAATTCGACCAAATATCGTTCCAAATTATTTATTTCACAAAACGCAAATAACGAATGAGTTACACCACGTGGAGAAAACGCAACTAAAAAAAACATTATATGAAACAAAATGGGAGGGGTGCAACACGAGGACTTCCCAGGAGGTCACCCATCCTAGTACTACTCTCGCCCAAGCACGCTTAACTGCGGAGTTCTGATGGGATCCGGTGCATTAGTGCTGGTATGATCGCACCCGTCAACTCTTGCGCAATCTATTCATATAAAGGCTGCCCCTTATCGGACTTGCGCCTCGAATTTAAATGCAAATTCGACCAAATATCGTTCCAAATTATTTATTTCACAAAACGCAAATAACGAATGAGTTACACCACGTGGAGAAAACGCAACTAAAAAAAACATTATATGAAACAAAATGGGAGGGGTGCAACACGAGGACTTCCCAGGAGGTCACCCATCCTAGTACTACTCTCGCCCAAGCACGCTTAACTGCGGAGTTCTGATGGGATCCGGTGCATTAGTGCTGGTATGATCGCACCCGTCAACTCTTGCGCAATCTATTCATATAAGGGCTGCCCCTTATCGGACTTGCGCCTCGAATTTAAATGCAAATTCGACCAAATATCGTTCCAAATTATTTATTTCACAAAACGCAAATAACGAATGAGTTACACCACGTGGAGAAAACGCAACTAAAAAAAACATTATATGAAACAAAATGGGAGGGGTGCAACACGAGGACTTCCCAGGAGGTCACCCATCCTAGTACTACTCTCGCCCAAGCACGCTTAACTGCGGAGTTCTGATGGGATCCGGTGCATTAGTGCTGGTATGATCGCACCCGTCAACTCTTGCGCAATCTATTCATATAAAGGCTGCCCCTTATCGCACTTGCGCCTCGAATTTAAATGCAAATTCGACCAAATATCGTTCCAAATTATTTATTTCACAAAACGCAAATAACGAATGAGTTACACCACGTGGAGAAAACGCAACTAAAAAAAACATTATATGAAACAAAATGGGAGGGGTGCAACACGAGGACTTCCCAGGAGGTCACCCATCCTAGTACTACTCTCGCCCAAGCACGCTTAACTGCGGAGTTCTGATGGGATCCGGTGCATTAGTGCTGGTATGATCGCACCCGTCAACTCTTGCGCAATCTATTCATATAAAGGCTGCCCCTTATCGCACTTGCGCCTCGAATTTAAATGCAAATTCGACCAAATATCGTTCCAAATTATTTATTTCACAAAACGCAAATAACGAATGAGTTACACCACGTGGAGAAAACGCAACTAAAAAAAACATTATATGAAACAAAATGGGAGGGGTGCAACACGAGGACTTCCCAGGAGGTCACCCATCCTAGTACTACTCTCGCCCAAGCACGCTTAACTGCGGAGTTCTGATGGGATCCGGTGCATTAGTGCTGGTATGATCGCACCCGTCAACTCTTGCGCAATCTATTCATATAAGGCTGCCCCTTATCGGACTTGCGCCTCGAATTTAAATGCAAATTCGACCAAATATCGTTCCAAATTATTTATTTCACAAAACGCAAATAACGAATGAGTTACACCACGTGGAGAAAACGCAACTAAAAAAAACATTATATGAAACAAAATGGGAGGGGTGCAACACGAGGACTTCCCAGGAGGTCACCCATCCTAGTACTACTCTCGCCCAAGCACGCTTAACTGCGGAGTTCTGATGGGATCCGGTGCATTAGTGCTGGTATGATCGCACCCGTCAACTCTTGCGCAATCTATTCATATAAAGGCTGCCCCTTATCGCACTTGCGCCTCGAATTTAAATGCAAATTCGACCAAATATCGTTCCAAATTATTTATTTCACAAAACGCAAATAACGAATGAGTTACACCACGTGGAGAAAACGCAACTAAAAAAAACATTATATGAAACAAAATGGGAGGGGTGCAACACGAGGACTTCCCAGGAGGTCACCCATCCTAGTACTACTCTCGCCCAAGCACGCTTAACTGCGGAGTTCTGATGGGATCCGGTGCATTAGTGCTGGTATGATCGCACCCGTCAACTCTTGCGCAATCTATTCATATAAGGGCTGCCCCTTATCGGACTTGCGCCTCGAATTTAAATGCAAATTCGACCAAATATCGTTCCAAATTATTTATTTCACAAAACGCAAATAACGAATGAGTTACACCACGTGGAGAAAACGCAACTAAAAAAAACATTATATGAAACAAAATGGGAGGGGTGCAACACGAGGACTTCCCAGGAGGTCACCCATCCTAGTACTACTCTCGCCCAAGCACGCTTAACTGCGGAGTTCTGATGGGATCCGGTGCATTAGTGCTGGTATGATCGCACCCGTCAACTCTTGCGCAATCTATTCATATAAGGGCTGCCCCTTATCGGACTTGCGCCTCGAATTTAAATGCAAATTCGACCAAATATCGTTCCAAATTATTTATTTCACAAAACGCAAATAACGAATGAGTTACACCACGTGGAGAAAACGCAACTAAAAAAAACATTATATGAAACAAAATGGGAGGGGTGCAACACGAGGACTTCCCAGGAGGTCACCCATCCTAGTACTACTCTCGCCCAAGCACGCTTAACTGCGGAGTTCTGATGGGATCCGGTGCATTAGTGCTGGTATGATCGCACCCGTCAACTCTTGCGCAATCTATTCATATAAGGGCTGCCCCTTATCGGACTTGCGCCTCGAATTTAAATGCAAATTCGACCAAATATCGTTCCAAATTATTTATTTCACAAAACGCAAATAACGAATGAGTTACACCACGTGGAGAAAACGCAACTAAAAAAAACATTATATGAAACAAAATGGGAGGGGTGCAACACGAGGACTTCCCAGGAGGTCACCCATCCTAGTACTACTCTCGCCCAAGCACGCTTAACTGCGGAGTTCTGATGGGATCCGGTGCATTAGTGCTGGTATGATCGCACCCGTCAACTCTTGCGCAATCTATTCATATAAAGGCTGCCCCTTATCGCACTTGCGCCTCGAATTTAAATGCAAATTCGACCAAATATCGTTCCAAATTATTTATTTCACAAAACGCAAATAACGAATGAGTTACACCACGTGGAGAAAACGCAACTAAAAAAAACATTATATGAAACAAAATGGGAGGGGTGCAACACGAGGACTTCCCAGGAGGTCACCCATCCTAGTACTACTCTCGCCCAAGCACGCTTAACTGCGGAGTTCTGATGGGATCCGGTGCATTAGTGCTGGTATGATCGCACCCGTCAACTCTTGCGCAATCTATTCATATAAAGGCTGCCCCTTATCGGACTTGCGCCTCGAATTTAAATGCAAATTCGACCAAATATCGTTCCAAATTATTTATTTCACAAAACGCAAATAACGAATGAGTTACACCACGTGGAGAAAACGCAACTAAAAAAAACATTATATGAAACAAAATGGGAGGGGTGCAACACGAGGACTTCCCAGGAGGTCACCCATCCTAGTACTACTCTCGCCCAAGCACGCTTAACTGCGGAGTTCTGATGGGATCCGGTGCATTAGTGCTGGTATGATCGCACCCGTCAACTCTTGCGCAATCTATTCATATAAGGGCTGCCCCTTATCGGACTTGCGCCTCGAATTTAAATGCAAATTCGACCAAATATCGTTCCAAATTATTTATTTCACAAAACGCAAATAACGAATGAGTTACACCACGTGGAGAAAACGCAACTAAAAAAAACATTATATGAAACAAAATGGGAGGGGTGCAACACGAGGACTTCCCAGGAGGTCACCCATCCTAGTACTACTCTCGCCCAAGCACGCTTAACTGCGGAGTTCTGATGGGATCCGGTGCATTAGTGCTGGTATGATCGCACCCGTCAACTCTTGCGCAATCTATTCATATAAGGGCTGCCCCTTATCGGACTTGCGCCTCGAATTTAAATGCAAATTCGACCAAATATCGTTCCAAATTATTTATTTCACAAAACGCAAATAACGAATGAGTTACACCACGTGGAGAAAACGCAACTAAAAAAAACATTATATGAAACAAAATGGGAGGGGTGCAACACGAGGACTTCCCAGGAGGTCACCCATCCTAGTACTACTCTCGCCCAAGCACGCTTAACTGCGGAGTTCTGATGGGATCCGGTGCATTAGTGCTGGTATGATCGCACCCGTCAACTCTTGCGCAATCTATTCATATAAGGGCTGCCCCTTATCGGACTTGCGCCTCGAATTTAAATGCAAATTCGACCAAATATCGTTCCAAATTATTTATTTCACAAAACGCAAATAACGAATGAGTTACACCACGTGGAGAAAACGCAACTAAAAAAAACATTATATGAAACAAAATGGGAGGGGTGCAACACGAGGACTTCCCAGGAGGTCACCCATCCTAGTACTACTCTCGCCCAAGCACGCTTAACTGCGGAGTTCTGATGGGATCCGGTGCATTAGTGCTGGTATGATCGCACCCGTCAACTCTTGCGCAATCTATTCATATAAGGGCTGCCCCTTATCGGACTTGCGCCTCGAATTTAAATGCAAATTCGACCAAATATCGTTCCAAATTATTTATTTCACAAAACGCAAATAACGAATGAGTTACACCACGTGGAGAAAACGCAACTAAAAAAAACATTATATGAAACAAAATGGGAGGGGTGCAACACGAGGACTTCCCAGGAGGTCACCCATCCTAGTACTACTCTCGCCCAAGCACGCTTAACTGCGGAGTTCTGATGGGATCCGGTGCATTAGTGCTGGTATGATCGCACCCGTCAACTCTTGCGCAATCTATTCATATAAGGGCTGCCCCTTATCGGACTTGCGCCTCGAATTTAAATGCAAATTCGACCAAATATCGTTCCAAATTATTTATTTCACAAAACGCAAATAACGAATGAGTTACACCACGTGGAGAAAACGCAACTAAAAAAAACATTATATGAAACAAAATGGGAGGGGTGCAACACGAGGACTTCCCAGGAGGTCACCCATCCTAGTACTACTCTCGCCCAAGCACGCTTAACTGCGGAGTTCTGATGGGATCCGGTGCATTAGTGCTGGTATGATCGCACCCGTCAACTCTTGCGCAATCTATTCATATAAAGGCTGCCCCTTATCGGACTTGCGCCTCGAATTTAAATGCAAATTCGACCAAATATCGTTCCAAATTATTTATTTCACAAAACGCAAATAACGAATGAGTTACACCACGTGGAGAAAACGCAACTAAAAAAAACATTATATGAAACAAAATGGGAGGGGTGCAACACGAGGACTTCCCAGGAGGTCACCCATCCTAGTACTACTCTCGCCCAAGCACGCTTAACTGCGGAGTTCTGATGGGATCCGGTGCATTAGTGCTGGTATGATCGCACCCGTCAACTCTTGCGCAATCTATTCATATAAGGGCTGCCCCTTATCGGACTTGCGCCTCGAATTTAAATGCAAATTCGACCAAATATCGTTCCAAATTATTTATTTCACAAAACGCAAATAACGAATGAGTTACACCACGTGGAGAAAACGCAACTAAAAAAAACATTATATGAAACAAAATGGGAGGGGTGCAACACGAGGACTTCCCAGGAGGTCACCCATCCTAGTACTACTCTCGCCCAAGCACGCTTAACTGCGGAGTTCTGATGGGATCCGGTGCATTAGTGCTGGTATGATCGCACCCGTCAACTCTTGCGCAATCTATTCATATAAGGGCTGCCCCTTATCGGACTTGCGCCTCGAATTTAAATGCAAATTCGACCAAATATCGTTCCAAATTATTTATTTCACAAAACGCAAATAACGAATGAGTTACACCACGTGGAGAAAACGCAACTAAAAAAAACATTATATGAAACAAAATGGGAGGGGTGCAACACGAGGACTTCCCAGGAGGTCACCCATCCTAGTACTACTCTCGCCCAAGCACGCTTAACTGCGGAGTTCTGATGGGATCCGGTGCATTAGTGCTGGTATGATCGCACCCGTCAACTCTTGCGCAATCTATTCATATAAAGGCTGCCCCTTATCGGACTTGCGCCTCGAATTTAAATGCAAATTCGACCAAATATCGTTCCAAATTATTTATTTCACAAAACGCAAATAACGAATGAGTTACACCACGTGGAGAAAACGCAACTAAAAAAAACATTATATGAAACAAAATGGGAGGGGTGCAACACGAGGACTTCCCAGGAGGTCACCCATCCTAGTACTACTCTCGCCCAAGCACGCTTAACTGCGGAGTTCTGATGGGATCCGGTGCATTAGTGCTGGTATGATCGCACCCGTCAACTCTTGCGCAATCTATTCATATAAGGGCTGCCCCTTATCGGACTTGCGCCTCGAATTTAAATGCAAATTCGACCAAATATCGTTCCAAATTATTTATTTCACAAAACGCAAATAACGAATGAGTTACACCACGTGGAGAAAACGCAACTAAAAAAAACATTATATGAAACAAAATGGGAGGGGTGCAACACGAGGACTTCCCAGGAGGTCACCCATCCTAGTACTACTCTCGCCCAAGCACGCTTAACTGCGGAGTTCTGATGGGATCCGGTGCATTAGTGCTGGTATGATCGCACCCGTCAACTCTTGCGCAATCTATTCATATAAGGGCTGCCCCTTATCGGACTTGCGCCTCGAATTTAAATGCAAATTCGACCAAATATCGTTCCAAATTATTTATTTCACAAAACGCAAATAACGAATGAGTTACACCACGTGGAGAAAACGCAACTAAAAAAAACATTATATGAAACAAAATGGGAGGGGTGCAACACGAGGACTTCCCAGGAGGTCACCCATCCTAGTACTACTCTCGCCCAAGCACGCTTAACTGCGGAGTTCTGATGGGATCCGGTGCATTAGTGCTGGTATGATCGCACCCGTCAACTCTTGCGCAATCTATTCATATAAGGCTGCCCCTTATCGGACTTGCGCCTCGAATTTAAATGCAAATTCGACCAAATATCGTTCCAAATTATTTATTTCACAAAACGCAAATAACGAATGAGTTACACCACGTGGAGAAAACGCAACTAAAAAAAACATTATATGAAACAAAATGGGAGGGGTGCAACACGAGGACTTCCCAGGAGGTCACCCATCCTAGTACTACTCTCGCCCAAGCACGCTTAACTGCGGAGTTCTGATGGGATCCGGTGCATTAGTGCTGGTATGATCGCACCCGTCAACTCTTGCGCAATCTATTCATATAAAGGCTGCCCCTTATCGGACTTGCGCCTCGAATTTAAATGCAAATTCGACCAAATATCGTTCCAAATTATTTATTTCACAAAACGCAAATAACGAATGAGTTACACCACGTGGAGAAAACGCAACTAAAAAAAACATTATATGAAACAAAATGGGAGGGGTGCAACACGAGGACTTCCCAGGAGGTCACCCATCCTAGTACTACTCTCGCCCAAGCACGCTTAACTGCGGAGTTCTGATGGGATCCGGTGCATTAGTGCTGGTATGATCGCACCCGTCAACTCTTGCGCAATCTATTCATATAAGGGCTGCCCCTTATCGGACTTGCGCCTCGAATTTAAATGCAAATTCGACCAAATATCGTTCCAAATTATTTATTTCACAAAACGCAAATAACGAATGAGTTACACCACGTGGAGAAAACGCAACTAAAAAAAACATTATATGAAACAAAATGGGAGGGGTGCAACACGAGGACTTCCCAGGAGGTCACCCATCCTAGTACTACTCTCGCCCAAGCACGCTTAACTGCGGAGTTCTGATGGGATCCGGTGCATTAGTGCTGGTATGATCGCACCCGTCAACTCTTGCGCAATCTATTCATATAAGGGCTGCCCCTTATCGGACTTGCGCCTCGAATTTAAATGCAAATTCGACCAAATATCGTTCCAAATTATTTATTTCACAAAACGCAAATAACGAATGAGTTACACCACGTGGAGAAAACGCAACTAAAAAAACATTATATGAAACAAAATGGGAGGGGTGCAACACGAGGACTTCCCAGGAGGTCACCCATCCTAGTACTACTCTCGCCCAAGCACGCTTAACTGCGGAGTTCTGATGGGATCCGGTGCATTAGTGCTGGTATGATCGCACCCGTCAACTCTTGCGCAATCTATTCATATAAGGGCTGCCCCTTATCGGACTTGCGCCTCGAATTTAAATGCAAATTCGACCAAATATCGTTCCAAATTATTTATTTCACAAAACGCAAATAACGAATGAGTTACACCACGTGGAGAAAACGCAACTAAAAAAAACATTATATGAAACAAAATGGGAGGGGTGCAACACGAGGACTTCCCAGGAGGTCACCCATCCTAGTACTACTCTCGCCCAAGCACGCTTAACTGCGGAGTTCTGATGGGATCCGGTGCATTAGTGCTGGTATGATCGCACCCGTCAACTCTTGCGCAATCTATTCATATAAAGGCTGCCCCTTATCGGACTTGCGCCTCGAATTTAAATGCAAATTCGACCAAATATCGTTCCAAATTATTTATTTCACAAAACGCAAATAACGAATGAGTTACACCACGTGGAGAAAACGCAACTAAAAAAAACATTATATGAAACAAAATGGGAGGGGTGCAACACGAGGACTTCCCAGGAGGTCACCCATCCTAGTACTACTCTCGCCCAAGCACGCTTAACTGCGGAGTTCTGATGGGATCCGGTGCATTAGTGCTGGTATGATCGCACCCGTCAACTCTTGCGCAATCTATTCATATAAGGGCTGCCCCTTATCGGACTTGCGCCTCGAATTTAAATGCAAATTCGACCAAATATCGTTCCAAATTATTTATTTCACAAAACGCAAATAACGAATGAGTTACACCACGTGGAGAAAACGCAACTAAAAAAAACATTATATGAAACAAAATGGGAGGGGTGCAACACGAGGACTTCCCAGGAGGTCACCCATCCTAGTACTACTCTCGCCCAAGCACGCTTAACTGCGGAGTTCTGATGGGATCCGGTGCATTAGTGCTGGTATGATCGCACCCGTCAACTCTTGCGCAATCTATTCATATAAGGGCTGCCCCTTATCGGACTTGCGCCTCGAATTTAAATGCAAATTCGACCAAATATCGTTCCAAATTATTTATTTCACAAAACGCAAATAACGAATGAGTTACACCACGTGGAGAAAACGCAACTAAAAAAAACATTATATGAAACAAAATGGGAGGGGTGCAACACGAGGACTTCCCAGGAGGTCACCCATCCTAGTACTACTCTCGCCCAAGCACGCTTAACTGCGGAGTTCTGATGGGATCCGGTGCATTAGTGCTGGTATGATCGCACCCGTCAACTCTTGCGCAATCTATTCATATAAAGGCTGCCCCTTATCGGACTTGCGCCTCGAATTTAAATGCAAATTCGACCAAATATCGTTCCAAATTATTTATTTCACAAAACGCAAATAACGAATGAGTTACACCACGTGGAGAAAACGCAACTAAAAAAAACATTATATGAAACAAAATGGGAGGGGTGCAACACGAGGACTTCCCAGGAGGTCACCCATCCTAGTACTACTCTCGCCCAAGCACGCTTAACTGCGGAGTTCTGATGGGATCCGGTGCATTAGTGCTGGTATGATCGCACCCGTCAACTCTTGCGCAATCTATTCATATAAGGGCTGCCCCTTATCGGACTTGCGCCTCGAATTTAAATGCAAATTCGACCAAATATCGTTCCAAATTATTTATTTCACAAAACGCAAATAACGAATGAGTTACACCACGTGGAGAAAACGCAACTAAAAAAAACATTATATGAAACAAAATGGGAGGGGTGCAACACGAGGACTTCCCAGGAGGTCACCCATCCTAGTACTACTCTCGCCCAAGCACGCTTAACTGCGGAGTTCTGATGGGATCCGGTGCATTAGTGCTGGTATGATCGCACCCGTCAACTCTTGCGCAATCTATTCATATAAGGCTGCCCCTTATCGGACTTGCGCCTCGAATTTAAATGCAAATTCGACCAAATATCGTTCCAAATTATTTATTTCACAAAACGCAAATAACGAATGAGTTACACCACGTGGAGAAAACGCAACTAAAAAAAACATTATATGAAACAAAATGGGAGGGGTGCAACACGAGGACTTCCCAGGAGGTCACCCATCCTAGTACTACTCTCGCCCAAGCACGCTTAACTGCGGAGTTCTGATGGGATCCGGTGCATTAGTGCTGGTATGATCGCACCCGTCAACTCTTGCGCAATCTATTCATATAAGGGCTGCCCTTATCGGACTTGCGCCTCGAATTTAAATGAAATTCGACCAAATATCGTTCCAAATTATTTATTTCACAAAACGCAAATAACGAATGAGTTACACCACGTGGAGAAAACGCAACTAAAAAAAACATTATATGAAACAAAATGGGAGGGGTGCAACACGAGGACTTCCCAGGAGGTCACCCATCCTAGTACTACTCTCGCCCAAGCACGCTTAACTGCGGAGTTCTGATGGGATCCGGTGCATTAGTGCTGGTATGATCGCACCCGTCAACTCTTGCGCAATCTATTCATATAAGGCTGCCCCTTATCGCACTTGCGCCTCGAATTTAAATGCAAATTCGACCAAATATCGTTCCAAATTATTTATTTCACAAAACGCAAATAACGAATGAGTTACACCACGTGGAGAAAACGCAACTAAAAAAAACATTATATGAAACAAAATGGGAGGGGTGCAACACGAGGACTTCCCAGGAGGTCACCCATCCTAGTACTACTCTCGCCCAAGCACGCTTAACTGCGGAGTTCTGATGGGATCCGGTGCATTAGTGCTGGTATGATCGCACCCGTCAACTCTTGCGCAATCTATTCATATAAGGGCTGCCCCTTATCGGACTTGCGCCTCGAATTTAAATGCAAATTCGACCAAATATCGTTCCAAATTATTTATTTCACAAAACGCAAATAACGAATGAGTTACACCACGTGGAGAAAACGCAACTAAAAAAAACATTATATGAAACAAAATGGGAGGGGTGCAACACGAGGACTTCCCAGGAGGTCACCCATCCTAGTACTACTCTCGCCCAAGCACGCTTAACTGCGGAGTTCTGATGGGATCCGGTGCATTAGTGCTGGTATGATCGCACCCGTCAACTCTTGCGCAATCTATTCATATAAGGGCTGCCCCTTATCGGACTTGCGCCTCGAATTTAAATGCAAATTCGACCAAATATCGTTCCAAATTATTTATTTCACAAAACGCAAATAACGAATGAGTTACACCACGTGGAGAAAACGCAACTAAAAAAAACATTATATGAAACAAAATGGGAGGGGTGCAACACGAGGACTTCCCAGGAGGTCACCCATCCTAGTACTACTCTCGCCCAAGCACGCTTAACTGCGGAGTTCTGATGGGATCCGGTGCATTAGTGCTGGTATGATCGCACCCGTCAACTCTTGCGCAATCTATTCATATAAAGGCTGCCCCTTATCGGACTTGCGCCTCGAATTTAAATACAAATTCGACCAAATATCGTTCCAAATTATTTATTTCACAAAACGCAAATAACGAATGAGTTACACCACGTGGAGAAAACGCAACTAAAAAAAACATTATATGAAACAAAATGGGAGGGGTGCAACACGAGGACTTCCCAGGAGGTCACCCATCCTAGTACTACTCTCGCCCAAGCACGCTTAACTGCGGAGTTCTGATGGGATCCGGTGCATTAGTGCTGGTATGATCGCACCCGTCAACTCTTGCGCAATCTATTCATATAAGGGCTGCCCCTTATCGGACTTGCGCCTCGAATTTAAATGCAAATTCGACCAAATATCGTTCCAAATTATTTATTTCACAAAACGCAAATAACGAATGAGTTACACCACGTGGAGAAAACGCAACTAAAAAAAACATTATATGAAACAAAATGGGAGGGGTGCAACACGAGGACTTCCCAGGAGGTCACCCATCCTAGTACTACTCTCGCCCAAGCACGCTTAACTGCGGAGTTCTGATGGGATCCGGTGCATTAGTGCTGGTATGATCGCACCCGTCAACTCTTGCGCAATCTATTCATATAAGGCTGCCCCTTATCGGACTTGCGCCTCGAATTTAAATGCAAATTCGACCAAATATCGTTCCAAATTATTTATTTCACAAAACGCAAATAACGAATGAGTTACACCACGTGGAGAAAACGCAACTAAAAAAAACATTATATGAAACAAAATGGGAGGGGTGCAACACGAGGACTTCCCAGGAGGTCACCCATCCTAGTACTACTCTCGCCCAAGCACGCTTAACTGCGGAGTTCTGATGGGATCCGGTGCATTAGTGCTGGTATGATCGCACCCGTCAACTCTTGCGCAATCTATTCATATAAGGGCTGCCCCTTATCGGACTTGCGCCTCGAATTTAAATGCAAATTCGACCAAATATCGTTCCAAATTATTTATTTCACAAAACGCAAATAACGAATGAGTTACACCACGTGGAGAAAACGCAACTAAAAAAAACATTATATGAAACAAAATGGGAGGGGTGCAACACGAGGACTTCCCAGGAGGTCACCCATCCTAGTACTACTCTCGCCCAAGCACGCTTAACTGCGGAGTTCTGATGGGATCCGGTGCATTAGTGCTGGTATGATCGCACCCGTCAACTCTTGCGCAATCTATTCATATAAGGGCTGCCCCTTATCGGACTTGCGCCTCGAATTTAAATGCAAATTCGACCAAATATCGTTCCAAATTATTTATTTCACAAAACGCAAATAACGAATGAGTTACACCACGTGGAGAAAACGCAACTAAAAAAAACATTATATGAAACAAAATGGGAGGGGTGCAACACGAGGACTTCCCAGGAGGTCACCCATCCTAGTACTACTCTCGCCCAAGCACGCTTAACTGCGGAGTTCTGATGGGATCCGGTGCATTAGTGCTGGTATGATCGCACCCGTCAACTCTTGCGCAATCTATTCATATAAAGGCTGCCCCTTATCGGACTTGCGCCTCGAATTTAAATGCAAATTCGACCAAATATCGTTCCAAATTATTTATTTCACAAAACGCAAATAACGAATGAGTTACACCACGTGGAGAAAACGCAACTAAAAAAAACATTATATGAAACAAAATGGGAGGGGTGCAACACGAGGACTTCCCAGGAGGTCACCCATCCTAGTACTACTCTCGCCCAAGCACGCTTAACTGCGGAGTTCTGATGGGATCCGGTGCATTAGTGCTGGTATGATCGCACCCGTCAACTCTTGCGCAATCTATTCATATAAGGGCTGCCCCTTATCGGACTTGCGCCTCGAATTTAAATGCAAATTCGACCAAATATCGTTCCAAATTATTTATTTCACAAAACGCAAATAACGAATGAGTTACACCACGTGGAGAAAACGCAACTAAAAAAAACATTATATGAAACAAAATGGGAGGGGTGCAACACGAGGACTTCCCAGGAGGTCACCCATCCTAGTACTACTCTCGCCCAAGCACGCTTAACTGCGGAGTTCTGATGGGATCCGGTGCATTAGTGCTGGTATGATCGCACCCGTCAACTCTTGCGCAATCTATTCATATAAGGGCTGCCCCTTATCGGACTTGCGCCTCGAATTTAAATGCAAATTCGACCAAATATCGTTCCAAATTATTTATTTCACAAAACGCAAATAACGAATGAGTTACACCACGTGGAGAAAACGCAACTAAAAAAAACATTATATGAAACAAAATGGGAGGGGTGCAACACGAGGACTTCCCAGGAGGTCACCCATCCTAGTACTACTCTCGCCCAAGCACGCTTAACTGCGGAGTTCTGATGGGATCCGGTGCATTAGTGCTGGTATGATCGCACCCGTCAACTCTTGCGCAATCTATTCATATAAGGGCTGCCCCTTATCGGACTTGCGCCTCGAATTTAAATGCAAATTCGACCAAATATCGTTCCAAATTATTTATTTCACAAAACGCAAATAACGAATGAGTTACACCACGTGGAGAAAACGCAACTAAAAAAAACATTATATGAAACAAAATGGGAGGGGTGCAACACGAGGACTTCCCAGGAGGTCACCCATCCTAGTACTACTCTCGCCCAAGCACGCTTAACTGCGGAGTTCTGATGGGATCCGGTGCATTAGTGCTGGTATGATCGCACCCGTAACTCTTGCGCAATCTATTCATATAAAGGCTGCCCTTATCACACTTGCGCCTCGAATTTAAATGCAAATTCGACCAAATATCGTTCCAAATTATTTATTTCACAAAACGCAAATAACGAATGAGTTACACCACGTGGAGAAAACGCAACTAAAAAAAACATTATATGAAACAAAATGGGAGGGGTGCAACACGAGGACTTCCCAGGAGGTCACCCATCCTAGTACTACTCTCGCCCAAGCACGCTTAACTGCGGAGTTCTGATGGGATCCGGTGCATTAGTGCTGGTATGATCGCACCCGTCAACTCTTGCGCAATCTATTCATATAAGGGCTGCCCCTTATCGGACTTGCGCCTCGAATTTAAATGCAAATTCGACCAAATATCGTTCCAAATTATTTATTTCACAAAACGCAAATAACGAATGAGTTACACCACGTGGAGAAAACGCAACTAAAAAAAACATTATATGAAACAAAATGGGAGGGGTGCAACACGAGGACTTCCCAGGAGGTCACCCATCCTAGTACTACTCTCGCCCAAGCACGCTTAACTGCGGAGTTCTGATGGGATCCGGTGCATTAGTGCTGGTATGATCGCACCGTCAACTCTTGCGCAATCTATTCATATAAGGGCTGCCCCTTATCGGACTTGCGCCTCGAATTTAAACAAATTCGACCAAATATCGTTCCAAATTATTTATTTCACAAAACGCAAATAACGAAA
>CM029430.1:15233529-15291494 GCA_017165895.1 Gossypium mustelinum
AAAAAAACATTATATGAAATAAAATTGGAGGGGTGCAACACGAGGACTTCCCAGAGTCACCCATCCTAGTACTACTCTCGCCCAAGCACGCTTAACTGCGGAGTTCTGATGGATCCGGTGCATTAGTGCTGGTATGATCGCACCCTCAACTCTTGCGCAATCTATTCATATAAAGGCTGCCCTTTATCGCACTTGCGCCTCGAATTTAAATGCAAATTCGACCAAATATCGTTCCAAATTATTTATTTTCACAAAACGCAAATAACGAATGAGTTACACCACGTGGAGAAAACGCAACTAAAAAAACATTATATGAAATAAAATGGGAGGGGTGCAACACGAGGACTTCCCAGGAGGTCACCCATCCTAGTACTACTCTCGCCCAAGCACGCTTAACTGCGGAGTTCTGATGGGATCCGGTGCATTAGTGCTGGTAGATCGCACCCGTCAACTCTTGCGCAATCTATTCATATAAAGGCTGCCCCTTATCGCACTTGCGCCTCGAATTTAAATGCAAATTCGACCAAATATCGTTCCAAATTATTTATTTCACAAAACGCAAATAACGAATGAGTTACACCACGTGGAGAAAACGCAACTAAAAAAACATTATATGAAATAAAATGGAGGGGTGCAACACGAGGACTTCCCAGGAGGTCACCCATCCTAGTACTACTCTCGCCCAAGCACGCTTAACTGCGGAGTTCTGATGGGATCCGGTGCATTAGTGCTGGTATGATCGCACCCGTCAACTCTTGCGCAATCTATTCATATAAAGGCTGCCCCTTATCGCACTTGCGCCTCGAATTTAAATGCAAATTCGACCAAATATCGTTCCAAATTATTTATTTCACAAAACGCAAATAACGAATGAGTTACACCACGTGGAGAAAACGCAACTAAAAAAAACATTATATGAAATAAAATGGGAGGGGTGCAACACGAGGACTTCCCAGGAGGTCACCCATCCTAGTACTACTCTCGCCCAAGCACGCTTAACTGCGGAGTTCTGATGGGATCCGGTGCATTAGTGCTGGTATGATCGCACCCGTCAACTCTTGCGCAATCTATTCATATAAAGGCTGCCCCTTATCGCACTTGCGCCTCGAATTTAAATGCAAATTCGACCAAATATCGTTCCAAATTATTTATTTCACAAAACGCAAATAACGAATGAGTTACACCACGTAGAAAACGCAACTAAAAAAAACATTATATGAAATAAAATGGGAGGGGTGCAACACGAGGACTTCCCAGGAGGTCACCCATCCTAGTACTACTCTCGCCCAAGCACGCTTAACTGCGGAGTTCTGATGGGATCCGGTGCATTAGTGCTGGTATGATCGCACCCGTCAACTCTTGCGCAATCTATTCATATAAAGGCTGCCCCTTATCGCACTTGCGCCTCGAATTTAAATGCAAACAAATATAACGTTATTAAAAATTTAATTACAAAGTGGAAAAAAACAAAATAAAAAAAAAAAATATGCGCAATAATTATATAGGGGCCTTATCGTTGCGTTTTAAATTTATAGATATATTTTACAAAAGGGTTTCCACGTGGAGAAAACCGCAACTAAAAAAAACATTATATGAAATAAAATGGGAGGGGTGCAACACGAGGACTTCCCAGGAGGTCACCCATCCTAGTACTACTCTCGCCCAAGCACGCTTAACTGCGGAGTTCTGATGGGATCCGGTGCATTAGTGCTGGTATGATCGCACCCGTCAACTCTTGCGCAATCTATTCATATAAAGGCTGCCCCTTATCGCACTTGCGCCTCGAATTTAAATGCAAATTCGACCAAATATCGTTCCAAATTATTTATTTCACAAAACGCAAATAACGAATGAGTTACACCACGTGGAGAAAACGCAACTAAAAAAAACATTATATGAAATAAAATGGGAGGGGTGCAACACGAGGACTTCCCAGGAGGTCACCCATCCTAGTACTACTCTCGCCCAAGCACGCTTAACTGCAGAGTTCTGATGGGATCCGGTGCATTAGTGCTGGTATGATCGCACCCGTCAACTCTTGCGCAATCTATTCATATAAAGGCTGCCCCTTATCGCACTTGCGCCTCGAATTTAAATGCAAATTCGACCAAATATCGTTCCAAATTATTTATTTCACAAAACGCAAATAACGAATGAGTTACACCACGTGGAGAAAACGCAACTAAAAAAAACATTATATGAAATAAAATGGGAGGGGTGCAACACGAGGACTTCCCAGGAGGTCACCCATCCTAGTACTACTCTCGCCCAAGCACGCTTAACTGCGGAGTTCTGATGGGATCCGGTGCATTAGTGCTGGTATGATCGCACCCGTCAACTCTTGCGCAATCTATTCATATAAAGGCTGCCCCTTATCGCACTTGCGCCTCGAATTTAAATGCAAATTCGACCAAATATCGTTCCAAATTATTTATTTCACAAAACGCAAATAACGAATGAGTTACACCACGTGGAGAAAACGCAACTAAAAAAACATTATATGAAATAAAATGGGAGGGGTGCAACACGAGGACTTCCCAGGAGGTCACCCATCCTAGTACTACTCTCGCCCAAGCACGCTTAACTGCGGAGTTCTGATGGGATCCGGTGCATTAGTGCTGGTATGATCGCACCCGTCAACTCTTGCGCAATCTATTCATATAAAGGCTGCCCTTATCGCACTTGCGCCTCGAATTTAAATGCAAATTCGACCAAATATCGTTCCAAATTATTTATTTCACAAAACGCAAATAACGAATGAGTTACACCACGTGGAGAAAACGCAACTAAAAAAAACATTATATGAAATAAAATGGGAGGGGTGCAACACGAGGACTTCCCAGGAGGTCACCCATCCTAGTACTACTCTCGCCCAAGCACGCTTAACTGCGGAGTTCTGATGGGATCCGGTGCATTAGTGCTGGTATGATCGCACCCGTCAACTCTTGCGCAATCTATTCATATAAAGGCTGCCCCTTATCGCACTTGCGCCTCGAATTTAAATGCAAATTCGACCAAATATCGTTCCAAATTATTTATTTCACAAAACGCAAATAACGAATGAGTTACACCACGTGGAGAAAACGCAACTAAAAAAAACATTATATGAAATAAAATGGGAGGGGTGCAACACGAGGACTTCCCAGGAGGTCACCCATCCTAGTACTACTCTCGCCCAAGCACGCTTAACTGCGGAGTTCTGATGGGATCCGGTGCATTAGTGCTGGTATGATCGCACCCGTCAACTCTTGCGCAATCTATTCATATAAAGGCTGCCCCTTATCGCACTTGCGCCTCGAATTTAAATGCAAATTCGACCAAATATCGTTCCAAATTATTTATTTCACAAAACGCAAATAACGAATGAGTTACACCACGTGGAGAAAACGCAACTAAAAAAAACATTATATGAAATAAAATGGGAGGGGTGCAACACGAGGACTTCCCAGGAGGTCACCCATCCTAGTACTACTCTCGCCCAAGCACGCTTAACTGCGGAGTTCTGATGGGATCCGGTGCATTAGTGCTGGTATGATCGCACCCGTCAACTCTTGCGCAATCTATTCATATAAAGGCTGCCCCTTATCGCACTTGCGCCTCGAATTTAAATGCAAATTCGACCAAATATCGTTCCAAATTATTTATTTCACAAAACGCAAATAACGAATGAGTTACACCACGTGGAGAAAACGCAACTAAAAAAAACATTATATGAAATAAAATGGGAGGGGTGCAACACGAGGACTTCCCAGGAGGTCACCCATCCTAGTACTACTCTCGCCCAAGCACGCTTAACTGCGGAGTTCTGATGGGATCCGGTGCATTAGTGCTGGTATGATCGCACCCGTCAACTCTTGCGCAATCTATTCATATAAAGGCTGCCCCTTATCGCACTTGCGCCTCGAATTTAAATGCAAATTCGACCAAATATCGTTCCAAATTATTTATTTCACAAAACGCAAATAACGAATGAGTTACACCACGTGGAGAAAACGCAACTAAAAAAAACATTATATGAAATAAAATGGGAGGGGTGCAACACGAGGACTTCCCAGGAGGTCACCCATCCTAGTACTACTCTCGCCCAAGCACGCTTAACTGCGGAGTTCTGATGGGATCCGGTGCATTAGTGCTGGTATGATCGCACCCGTCAACTCTTGCGCAATCTATTCATATAAAGGCTGCCCCTTATCGCACTTGCGCCTCGAATTTAAATGCAAATTCGACCAAATATCGTTCCAAATTATTTATTTCACAAAACGCAAATAACGAATGAGTTACACCACGTGGAGAAAACGCAACTAAAAAAAACATTATATGAAATAAAATGGGAGGGGTGCAACACGAGGACTTCCCAGGAGGTCACCCATCCTAGTACTACTCTCGCCCAAGCACGCTTAACTGCGGAGTTCTGATGGGATCCGGTGCATTAGTGCTGGTATGATCGCACCCGTCAACTCTTGCGCAATCTATTCATATAAAGGCTGCCCCTTATCGCACTTGCGCCTCGAATTTAAATGCAAATTCGACCAAATATCGTTCCAAATTATTTATTTCACAAAACGCAAATAACGAATGAGTTACACCACGTGGAGAAAACGCAACTAAAAAAACATTATATGAAATAAAATGGGAGGGGTGCAACACGAGGACTTCCCAGGAGGTCACCCATCCTAGTACTACTCTCGCCCAAGCACGCTTAACTGCGGAGTTCTGATGGGATCCGGTGCATTAGTGCTGGTATGATCGCACCCGTCAACTCTTGCGCAATCTATTCATATAAAGGCTGCCCCTTATCGCACTTGCGCCTCGAATTTAAATGCAAATTCGACCAAATATCGTTCCAAATTATTTATTTCACAAAACGCAAATAACGAATGAGTTACACCACGTGGAGAAAACGCAACTAAAAAAACATTATATGAAATAAAATGGGAGGGGTGCAACACGAGGACTTCCCAGGAGGTCACCCATCCTAGTACTACTCTCGCCCAAGCACGCTTAACTGCGGAGTTCTGATGGGATCCGGTGCATTAGTGCTGGTATGATCGCACCCGTCAACTCTTGCGCAATCTATTCATATAAAGGCTGCCCCTTATCGCACTTGCGCCTCGAATTTAAATGCAAATTCGACCAAATATCGTTCCAAATTATTTATTTCACAAAACGCAAATAACGAATGAGTTACACCACGTGGAGAAAACGCAACTAAAAAAAACATTATATGAAATAAAATGGGAGGGGTGCAACACGAGGACTTCCCAGGAGGTCACCCATCCTAGTACTACTCTCGCCCAAGCACGCTTAACTGCGGAGTTCTGATGGGATCCGGTGCATTAGTGCTGGTATGATCGCACCCGTCAACTCTTGCGCAATCTATTCATATAAAGGCTGCCCCTTATCGCACTTGCGCCTCGAATTTAAATGCAAATTCGACCAAATATCGTTCCAAATTATTTATTTCACAAAACGCAAATAACGAATGAGTTACACCACGTGGAGAAAACGCAACTAAAAAAACATTATATGAAATAAAATGGGAGGGGTGCAACACGAGGACTTCCCAGGAGGTCACCCATCCTAGTACTACTCTCGCCCAAGCACGCTTAACTGCGGAGTTCTGATGGGATCCGGTGCATTAGTGCTGGTATGATCGCACCCGTCAACTCTTGCGCAATCTATTCATATAAAGGCTGCCCCTTATCGCACTTGCGCCTCGAATTTAAATGCAAATTCGACCAAATATCGTTCCAAATTATTTATTTCACAAAACGCAAATAACGAATGAGTTACACCACGTGGAGAAAACGCAACTAAAAAAAACATTATATGAAATAAAATGGGAGGGGTGCAACACGAGGACTTCCCAGGAGGTCACCCATCCTAGTACTACTCTCGCCCAAGCACGCTTAACTGCGGAGTTCTGATGGGATCCGGTGCATTAGTGCTGGTATGATCGCACCCGTCAACTCTTGCGCAATCTATTCATATAAAGGCTGCCCCTTATCGCACTTGCGCCTCGAATTTAAATGCAAATTCGACCAAATATCGTTCCAAATTATTTATTTCACAAAACGCAAATAACGAATGAGTTACACCACGTGGAGAAAACGCAACTAAAAAAAACATTATATGAAATAAAATGGGAGGGGTGCAACACGAGGACTTCCCAGGAGGTCACCCATCCTAGTACTACTCTCGCCCAAGCACGCTTAACTGCGGAGTTCTGATGGGATCCGGTGCATTAGTGCTGGTATGATCGCACCCGTCAACTCTTGCGCAATCTATTCATATAAAGGCTGCCCCTTATCGCACTTGCGCCTCGAATTTAAATGCAAATTCGACCAAATATCGTTCCAAATTATTTATTTCACAAAACGCAAATAACGAATGAGTTACACCACGTGGAGAAAACGCAACTAAAAAAAACATTATATGAAATAAAATGGGAGGGGTGCAACACGAGGACTTCCCAGGAGGTCACCCATCCTAGTACTACTCTCGCCCAAGCACGCTTAACTGCGGAGTTCTGATGGGATCCGGTGCATTAGTGCTGGTATGATCGCACCCGTCAACTCTTGCGCAATCTATTCATATAAAGGCTGCCCCTTATCGCACTTGCGCCTCGAATTTAAATGCAAATTCGACCAAATATCGTTCCAAATTATTTATTTCACAAAACGCAAATAACGAATGAGTTACACCACGTGGAGAAAACGCAACTAAAAAAACATTATATGAAATAAAATGGGAGGGGTGCAACACGAGGACTTCCCAGGAGGTCACCCATCCTAGTACTACTCTCGCCCAAGCACGCTTAACTGCGGAGTTCTGATGGGATCCGGTGCATTAGTGCTGGTATGATCGCACCCGTCAACTCTTGCGCAATCTATTCATATAAAGGCTGCCCCTTATCGCACTTGCGCCTCGAATTTAAATGCAAATTCGACCAAATATCGTTCCAAATTATTTATTTCACAAAACGCAAATAACGAATGAGTTACACCACGTGGAGAAAACGCAACTAAAAAAAACATTATATGAAATAAAATGGGAGGGGTGCAACACGAGGACTTCCCAGGAGGTCACCCATCCTAGTACTACTCTCGCCCAAGCACGCTTAACTGCGGAGTTCTGATGGGATCCGGTGCATTAGTGCTGGTATGATCGCACCCGTCAACTCTTGCGCAATCTATTCATATAAAGGCTGCCCCTTATCGCACTTGCGCCTCGAATTTAAATGCAAATTCGACCAAATATCGTTCCAAATTATTTATTTCACAAAACGCAAATAACGAATGAGTTACACCACGTGGAGAAAACGCAACTAAAAAAAACATTATATGAAATAAAATGGGAGGGGTGCAACACGAGGACTTCCCAGGAGGTCACCCATCCTAGTACTACTCTCGCCCAAGCACGCTTAACTGCGGAGTTCTGATGGGATCCGGTGCATTAGTGCTGGTATGATCGCACCCGTCAACTCTTGCGCAATCTATTCATATAAAGGCTGCCCCTTATCGCACTTGCGCCTCGAATTTAAATGCAAATTCGACCAAATATCGTTCCAAATTATTTATTTCACAAAACGCAAATAACGAATGAGTTACACCACGTGGAGAAAACGCAACTAAAAAAAACATTATATGAAATAAAATGGGAGGGGTGCAACACGAGGACTTCCCAGGAGGTCACCCATCCTAGTACTACTCTCGCCCAAGCACGCTTAACTGCGGAGTTCTGATGGGATCCGGTGCATTAGTGCTGGTATGATCGCACCCGTCAACTCTTGCGCAATCTATTCATATAAAGGCTGCCCCTTATCGCACTTGCGCCTCGAATTTAAATGCAAATTCGACCAAATATCGTTCCAAATTATTTATTTCACAAAACGCAAATAACGAATGAGTTACACCACGTGGAGAAAACGCAACTAAAAAAAACATTATATGAAATAAAATGGGAGGGGTGCAACACGAGGACTTCCCAGGAGGTCACCCATCCTAGTACTACTCTCGCCCAAGCACGCTTAACTGCGGAGTTCTGATGGGATCCGGTGCATTAGTGCTGGTATGATCGCACCCGTCAACTCTTGCGCAATCTATTCATATAAAGGCTGCCCCTTATCGCACTTGCGCCTCGAATTTAAATGCAAATTCGACCAAATATCGTTCCAAATTATTTATTTCACAAAACGCAAATAACGAATGAGTTACACCACGTGGAGAAAACGCAACTAAAAAAAACATTATATGAAATAAAATGGGAGGGGTGCAACACGAGGACTTCCCAGGAGGTCACCCATCCTAGTACTACTCTCGCCCAAGCACGCTTAACTGCGGAGTTCTGATGGGATCCGGTGCATTAGTGCTGGTATGATCGCACCCGTCAACTCTTGCGCAATCTATTCATATAAAGGCTGCCCCTTATCGCACTTGCGCCTCGAATTTAAATGCAAATTCGACCAAATATCGTTCCAAATTATTTATTTCACAAAACGCAAATAACGAATGAGTTACACCACGTGGAGAAAACGCAACTAAAAAAAACATTATATGAAATAAAATGGGAGGGGTGCAACACGAGGACTTCCCAGGAGGTCACCCATCCTAGTACTACTCTCGCCCAAGCACGCTTAACTGCGGAGTTCTGATGGGATCCGGTGCATTAGTGCTGGTATGATCGCACCCGTCAACTCTTGCGCAATCTATTCATATAAAGGCTGCCCCTTATCGCACTTGCGCCTCGAATTTAAATGCAAATTCGACCAAATATCGTTCCAAATTATTTATTTCACAAAACGCAAATAACGAATGAGTTACACCACGTGGAGAAAACGCAACTAAAAAAAACATTATATGAAATAAAATGGGAGGGGTGCAACACGAGGACTTCCCAGGAGGTCACCCATCCTAGTACTACTCTCGCCCAAGCACGCTTAACTGCGGAGTTCTGATGGGATCCGGTGCATTAGTGCTGGTATGATCGCACCCGTCAACTCTTGCGCAATCTATTCATATAAAGGCTGCCCCTTATCGCACTTGCGCCTCGAATTTAAATGCAAATTCGACCAAATATCGTTCCAAATTATTTATTTCACAAAACGCAAATAACGAATGAGTTACACCACGTGGAGAAAACGCAACTAAAAAAAACATTATATGAAATAAAATGGGAGGGGTGCAACACGAGGACTTCCCAGGAGGTCACCCATCCTAGTACTACTCTCGCCCAAGCACGCTTAACTGCGGAGTTCTGATGGGATCCGGTGCATTAGTGCTGGTATGATCGCACCCGTCAACTCTTGCGCAATCTATTCATATAAAGGCTGCCCCTTATCGCACTTGCGCCTCGAATTTAAATGCAAATTCGACCAAATATCGTTCCAAATTATTTATTTCACAAAACGCAAATAACGAATGAGTTACACCACGTGGAGAAAACGCAACTAAAAAAAACATTATATGAAATAAAATGGGAGGGGTGCAACACGAGGACTTCCCAGGAGGTCACCCATCCTAGTACTACTCTCGCCCAAGCACGCTTAACTGCGGAGTTCTGATGGGATCCGGTGCATTAGTGCTGGTATGATCGCACCCGTCAACTCTTGCGCAATCTATTCATATAAAGGCTGCCCCTTATCGCACTTGCGCCTCGAATTTAAATGCAAATTCGACCAAATATCGTTCCAAATTATTTATTTCACAAAACGCAAATAACGAATGAGTTACACCACGTGGAGAAAACGCAACTAAAAAAAACATTATATGAAATAAAATGGGAGGGGTGCAACACGAGGACTTCCCAGGAGGTCACCCATCCTAGTACTACTCTCGCCCAAGCACGCTTAACTGCGGAGTTCTGATGGGATCCGGTGCATTAGTGCTGGTATGATCGCACCCGTCAACTCTTGCGCAATCTATTCATATAAAGGCTGCCCCTTATCGCACTTGCGCCTCGAATTTAAATGCAAATTCGACCAAATATCGTTCCAAATTATTTATTTCACAAAACGCAAATAACGAATGAGTTACACCACGTGGAGAAAACGCAACTAAAAAAAACATTATATGAAATAAAATGGGAGGGGTGCAACACGAGGACTTCCCAGGAGGTCACCCATCCTAGTACTACTCTCGCCCAAGCACGCTTAACTGCGGAGTTCTGATGGGATCCGGTGCATTAGTGCTGGTATGATCGCACCCGTCAACTCTTGCGCAATCTATTCATATAAAGGCTGCCCCTTATCGCACTTGCGCCTCGAATTTAAATGCAAATTCGACCAAATATCGTTCCAAATTATTTATTTCACAAAACGCAAATAACGAATGAGTTACACCACGTGGAGAAAACGCAACTAAAAAAAACATTATATGAAATAAAATGGGAGGGGTGCAACACGAGGACTTCCCAGGAGGTCACCCATCCTAGTACTACTCTCGCCCAAGCACGCTTAACTGCGGAGTTCTGATGGGATCCGGTGCATTAGTGCTGGTATGATCGCACCCGTCAACTCTTGCGCAATCTATTCATATAAAGGCTGCCCCTTATCGCACTTGCGCCTCGAATTTAAATGCAAATTCGACCAAATATCGTTCCAAATTATTTATTTCACAAAACGCAAATAACGAATGAGTTACACCACGTGGAGAAAACGCAACTAAAAAAAACATTATATGAAATAAAATGGGAGGGGTGCAACACGAGGACTTCCCAGGAGGTCACCCATCCTAGTACTACTCTCGCCCAAGCACGCTTAACTGCGGAGTTCTGATGGGATCCGGTGCATTAGTGCTGGTATGATCGCACCCGTCAACTCTTGCGCAATCTATTCATATAAAGGCTGCCCCTTATCGCACTTGCGCCTCGAATTTAAATGCAAATTCGACCAAATATCGTTCCAAATTATTTATTTCACAAAACGCAAATAACGAATGAGTTACACCACGTGGAGAAAACGCAACTAAAAAAAACATTATATGAAATAAAATGGGAGGGGTGCAACACGAGGACTTCCCAGGAGGTCACCCATCCTAGTACTACTCTCGCCCAAGCACGCTTAACTGCGGAGTTCTGATGGGATCCGGTGCATTAGTGCTGGTATGATCGCACCCGTCAACTCTTGCGCAATCTATTCATATAAAGGCTGCCCCTTATCGCACTTGCGCCTCGAATTTAAATGCAAATTCGACCAAATATCGTTCCAAATTATTTATTTCACAAAACGCAAATAACGAATGAGTTACACCACGTGGAGAAAACGCAACTAAAAAAAACATTATATGAAATAAAATGGGAGGGGTGCAACACGAGGACTTCCCAGGAGGTCACCCATCCTAGTACTACTCTCGCCCAAGCACGCTTAACTGCGGAGTTCTGATGGGATCCGGTGCATTAGTGCTGGTATGATCGCACCCGTCAACTCTTGCGCAATCTATTCATATAAAGGCTGCCCCTTATCGCACTTGCGCCTCGAATTTAAATGCAAATTCGACCAAATATCGTTCCAAATTATTTATTTCACAAAACGCAAATAACGAATGAGTTACACCACGTGGAGAAAACGCAACTAAAAAAAACATTATATGAAATAAAATGGGAGGGGTGCAACACGAGGACTTCCCAGGAGGTCACCCATCCTAGTACTACTCTCGCCCAAGCACGCTTAACTGCGGAGTTCTGATGGGATCCGGTGCATTAGTGCTGGTATGATCGCACCCGTCAACTCTTGCGCAATCTATTCATATAAAGGCTGCCCCTTATCGCACTTGCGCCTCGAATTTAAATGCAAATTCGACCAAATATCGTTCCAAATTATTTATTTCACAAAACGCAAATAACGAATGAGTTACACCACGTGGAGAAAACGCAACTAAAAAAAACATTATATGAAATAAAATGGGAGGGGTGCAACACGAGGACTTCCCAGGAGGTCACCCATCCTAGTACTACTCTCGCCCAAGCACGCTTAACTGCGGAGTTCTGATGGGATCCGGTGCATTAGTGCTGGTATGATCGCACCCGTCAACTCTTGCGCAATCTATTCATATAAAGGCTGCCCCTTATCGCACTTGCGCCTCGAATTTAAATGCAAATTCGACCAAATATCGTTCCAAATTATTTATTTCACAAAACGCAAATAACGAATGAGTTACACCACGTGGAGAAAACGCAACTAAAAAAAACATTATATGAAATAAAATGGGAGGGGTGCAACACGAGGACTTCCCAGGAGGTCACCCATCCTAGTACTACTCTCGCCCAAGCACGCTTAACTGCGGAGTTCTGATGGGATCCGGTGCATTAGTGCTGGTATGATCGCACCCGTCAACTCTTGCGCAATCTATTCATATAAAGGCTGCCCCTTATCGCACTTGCGCCTCGAATTTAAATGCAAATTCGACCAAATATCGTTCCAAATTATTTATTTCACAAAACGCAAATAACGAATGAGTTACACCACGTGGAGAAAACGCAACTAAAAAAAACATTATATGAAAAAAATGGGAGGGGTGCAACACGAGGACTTCCCAGGAGGTCACCCATCCTAGTACTACTCTCGCCCAAGCACGCTTAACTGCGGAGTTCTGATGGGATCCGGTGCATTAGTGCTGGTATGATCGCACCCGTCAACTCTTGCGCAATCTATTCATATAAAGGCTGCCCCTTATCGCACTTGCGCCTCGAATTTAAATGCAAATTCGACCAAATATCGTTCCAAATTATTTATTTCACAAAACGCAAATAACGAATGAGTTACACCACGTGGAGAAAACGCAACTAAAAAAAACATTATATGAAATAAAATGGGAGGGGTGCAACACGAGGACTTCCCAGGAGGTCACCCATCCTAGTACTACTCTCGCCCAAGCACGCTTAACTGCGGAGTTCTGATGGGATCCGGTGCATTAGTGCTGGTATGATCGCACCCGTCAACTCTTGCGCAATCTATTCATATAAAGGCTGCCCCTTATCGCACTTGCGCCTCGAATTTAAATGCAAATTCGACCAAATATCGTTCCAAATTATTTATTTCACAAAACGCAAATAACGAATGAGTTACACCACGTGGAGAAAACGCAACTAAAAAAAACATTATATGAAATAAAATGGGAGGGGTGCAACACGAGGACTTCCCAGGAGGTCACCCATCCTAGTACTACTCTCGCCCAAGCACGCTTAACTGCGGAGTTCTGATGGGATCCGGTGCATTAGTGCTGGTATGATCGCACCCGTCAACTCTTGCGCAATCTATTCATATAAAGGCTGCCCCTTATCGCACTTGCGCCTCGAATTTAAATGCAAATTCGACCAAATATCGTTCCAAATTATTTATTTCACAAAACGCAAATAACGAATGAGTTACACCACGTGGAGAAAACGCAACTAAAAAAAACATTATATGAAATAAAATGGGAGGGGTGCAACACGAGGACTTCCCAGGAGGTCACCCATCCTAGTACTACTCTCGCCCAAGCACGCTTAACTGCGGAGTTCTGATGGGATCCGGTGCATTAGTGCTGGTATGATCGCACCCGTCAACTCTTGCGCAATCTATTCATATAAAGGCTGCCCCTTATCGCACTTGCGCCTCGAATTTAAATGCAAATTCGACCAAATATCGTTCCAAATTATTTATTTCACAAAACGCAAATAACGAATGAGTTACACCACGTGGAGAAAACGCAACTAAAAAAAACATTATATGAAATAAAATGGGAGGGGTGCAACACGAGGACTTCCCAGGAGGTCACCCATCCTAGTACTACTCTCGCCCAAGCACGCTTAACTGCGGAGTTCTGATGGGATCCGGTGCATTAGTGCTGGTATGATCGCACCCGTCAACTCTTGCGCAATCTATTCATATAAAGGCTGCCCCTTATCGCACTTGCGCCTCGAATTTAAATGCAAATTCGACCAAATATCGTTCCAAATTATTTATTTCACAAAACGCAAATAACGAATGAGTTACACCACGTGGAGAAAACGCAACTAAAAAAAACATTATATGAAATAAAATGGGAGGGGTGCAACACGAGGACTTCCCAGGAGGTCACCCATCCTAGTACTACTCTCGCCCAAGCACGCTTAACTGCGGAGTTCTGATGGGATCCGGTGCATTAGTGCTGGTATGATCGCACCCGTCAACTCTTGCGCAATCTATTCATATAAAGGCTGCCCCTTATCGCACTTGCGCCTCGAATTTAAATGCAAATTCGACCAAATATCGTTCCAAATTATTTATTTCACAAAACGCAAATAACGAATGAGTTACACCACGTGGAGAAAACGCAACTAAAAAAAACATTATATGAAATAAAATGGGAGGGGTGCAACACGAGGACTTCCCAGGAGGTCACCCATCCTAGTACTACTCTCGCCCAAGCACGCTTAACTGCGGAGTTCTGATGGGATCCGGTGCATTAGTGCTGGTATGATCGCACCCGTCAACTCTTGCGCAATCTATTCATATAAAGGCTGCCCCTTATCGCACTTGCGCCTCGAATTTAAATGCAAATTCGACCAAATATCGTTCCAAATTATTTATTTCACAAAACGCAAATAACGAATGAGTTACACCACGTGGAGAAAACGCAACTAAAAAAAACATTATATGAAATAAAATGGGAGGGGTGCAACACGAGGACTTCCCAGGAGGTCACCCATCCTAGTACTACTCTCGCCCAAGCACGCTTAACTGCGGAGTTCTGATGGGATCCGGTGCATTAGTGCTGGTATGATCGCACCCGTCAACTCTTGCGCAATCTATTCATATAAAGGCTGCCCCTTATCGCACTTGCGCCTCGAATTTAAATGCAAATTCGACCAAATATCGTTCCAAATTATTTATTTCACAAAACGCAAATAACGAATGAGTTACACCACGTGGAGAAAACGCAACTAAAAAAAACATTATATGAAATAAAATGGGAGGGGTGCAACACGAGGACTTCCCAGGAGGTCACCCATCCTAGTACTACTCTCGCCCAAGCACGCTTAACTGCGGAGTTCTGATGGGATCCGGTGCATTAGTGCTGGTATGATCGCACCCGTCAACTCTTGCGCAATCTATTCATATAAAGGCTGCCCCTTATCGCACTTGCGCCTCGAATTTAAATGCAAATTCGACCAAATATCGTTCCAAATTATTTATTTCACAAAACGCAAATAACGAATGAGTTACACCACGTGGAGAAAACGCAACTAAAAAAACATTATATGAAATAAAATGGGAGGGGTGCAACACGAGGACTTCCCAGGAGGTCACCCATCCTAGTACTACTCTCGCCCAAGCACGCTTAACTGCGGAGTTCTGATGGGATCCGGTGCATTAGTGCTGGTATGATCGCACCCGTCAACTCTTGCGCAATCTATTCATATAAAGGCTGCCCCTTATCGCACTTGCGCCTCGAATTTAAATGCAAATTCGACCAAATATCGTTCCAAATTATTTATTTCACAAAACGCAAATAACGAATGAGTTACACCACGTGGAGAAAACGCAACTAAAAAAAACATTATATGAAATAAAATGGGAGGGGTGCAACACGAGGACTTCCCAGGAGGTCACCCATCCTAGTACTACTCTCGCCCAAGCACGCTTAACTGCGGAGTTCTGATGGGATCCGGTGCATTAGTGCTGGTATGATCGCACCCGTCAACTCTTGCGCAATCTATTCATATAAAGGCTGCCCCTTATCGCACTTGCGCCTCGAATTTAAATGCAAATTCGACCAAATATCGTTCCAAATTATTTATTTCACAAAACGCAAATAACGAATGAGTTACACCACGTGGAGAAAACGCAACTAAAAAAAACATTATATGAAATAAAATGGGAGGGGTGCAACACGAGGACTTCCCAGGAGGTCACCCATCCTAGTACTACTCTCGCCCAAGCACGCTTAACTGCGGAGTTCTGATGGGATCCGGTGCATTAGTGCTGGTATGATCGCACCCGTCAACTCTTGCGCAATCTATTCATATAAAGGCTGCCCCTTATCGCACTTGCGCCTCGAATTTAAATGCAAATTCGACCAAATATCGTTCCAAATTATTTATTTCACAAAACGCAAATAACGAATGAGTTACACCACGTGGAGAAAACGCAACTAAAAAAAACATTATATGAAATAAAATGGGAGGGGTGCAACACGAGGACTTCCCAGGAGGTCACCCATCCTAGTACTACTCTCGCCCAAGCACGCTTAACTGCGGAGTTCTGATGGGATCCGGTGCATTAGTGCTGGTATGATCGCACCCGTCAACTCTTGCGCAATCTATTCATATAAAGGCTGCCCCTTATCGCACTTGCGCCTCGAATTTAAATGCAAATTCGACCAAATATCGTTCCAAATTATTTATTTCACAAAACGCAAATAACGAATGAGTTACACCACGTGGAGAAAACGCAACTAAAAAAAACATTATATGAAATAAAATGGGAGGGGTGCAACACGAGGACTTCCCAGGAGGTCACCCATCCTAGTACTACTCTCGCCCAAGCACGCTTAACTGCGGAGTTCTGATGGGATCCGGTGCATTAGTGCTGGTATGATCGCACCCGTCAACTCTTGCGCAATCTATTCATATAAAGGCTGCCCCTTATCGCACTTGCGCCTCGAATTTAAATGCAAATTCGACCAAATATCGTTCCAAATTATTTATTTCACAAAACGCAAATAACGAATGAGTTACACCACGTGGAGAAAACGCAACTAAAAAAAACATTATATGAAATAAAATGGGAGGGGTGCAACACGAGGACTTCCCAGGAGGTCACCCATCCTAGTACTACTCTCGCCCAAGCACGCTTAACTGCGGAGTTCTGATGGGATCCGGTGCATTAGTGCTGGTATGATCGCACCCGTCAACTCTTGCGCAATCTATTCATATAAAGGCTGCCCCTTATCGCACTTGCGCCTCGAATTTAAATGCAAATTCGACCAAATATCGTTCCAAATTATTTATTTCACAAAACGCAAATAACGAATGAGTTACACCACGTGGAGAAAACGCAACTAAAAAAAACATTATATGAAATAAAATGGGAGGGGTGCAACACGAGGACTTCCCAGGAGGTCACCCATCCTAGTACTACTCTCGCCCAAGCACGCTTAACTGCGGAGTTCTGATGGGATCCGGTGCATTAGTGCTGGTATGATCGCACCCGTCAACTCTTGCGCAATCTATTCATATAAAGGCTGCCCCTTATCGCACTTGCGCCTCGAATTTAAATGCAAATTCGACCAAATATCGTTCCAAATTATTTATTTCACAAAACGCAAATAACGAATGAGTTACACCACGTGGAGAAAACGCAACTAAAAAAAACATTATATGAAATAAAATGGGAGGGGTGCAACACGAGGACTTCCCAGGAGGTCACCCATCCTAGTACTACTCTCGCCCAAGCACGCTTAACTGCGGAGTTCTGATGGGATCCGGTGCATTAGTGCTGGTATGATCGCACCCGTCAACTCTTGCGCAATCTATTCATATAAAGGCTGCCCCTTATCGCACTTGCGCCTCGAATTTAAATGCAAATTCGACCAAATATCGTTCCAAATTATTTATTTCACAAAACGCAAATAACGAATGAGTTACACCACGTGGAGAAAACGCAACTAAAAAAAACATTATATGAAATAAAATGGGAGGGGTGCAACACGAGGACTTCCCAGGAGGTCACCCATCCTAGTACTACTCTCGCCCAAGCACGCTTAACTGCGGAGTTCTGATGGGATCCGGTGCATTAGTGCTGGTATGATCGCACCCGTCAACTCTTGCGCAATCTATTCATATAAAGGCTGCCCCTTATCGCACTTGCGCCTCGAATTTAAATGCAAATTCGACCAAATATCGTTCCAAATTATTTATTTCACAAAACGCAAATAACGAATGAGTTACACCACGTGGAGAAAACGCAACTAAAAAAAACATTATATGAAATAAAATGGGAGGGGTGCAACACGAGGACTTCCCAGGAGGTCACCCATCCTAGTACTACTCTCGCCCAAGCACGCTTAACTGCGGAGTTCTGATGGGATCCGGTGCATTAGTGCTGGTATGATCGCACCCGTCAACTCTTGCGCAATCTATTCATATAAAGGCTGCCCCTTATCGCACTTGCGCCTCGAATTTAAATGCAAATTCGACCAAATATCGTTCCAAATTATTTATTTCACAAAACGCAAATAACGAATGAGTTACACCACGTGGAGAAAACGCAACTAAAAAAAACATTATATGAAATAAAATGGGAGGGGTGCAACACGAGGACTTCCCAGGAGGTCACCCATCCTAGTACTACTCTCGCCCAAGCACGCTTAACTGCGGAGTTCTGATGGGATCCGGTGCATTAGTGCTGGTATGATCGCACCCGTCAACTCTTGCGCAATCTATTCATATAAAGGCTGCCCCTTATCGCACTTGCGCCTCGAATTTAAATGCAAATTCGACCAAATATCGTTCCAAATTATTTATTTCACAAAACGCAAATAACGAATGAGTTACACCACGTGGAGAAAACGCAACTAAAAAAAACATTATATGAAATAAAATGGGAGGGGTGCAACACGAGGACTTCCCAGGAGGTCACCCATCCTAGTACTACTCTCGCCCAAGCACGCTTAACTGCGGAGTTCTGATGGGATCCGGTGCATTAGTGCTGGTATGATCGCACCCGTCAACTCTTGCGCAATCTATTCATATAAAGGCTGCCCCTTATCGCACTTGCGCCTCGAATTTAAATGCAAATTCGACCAAATATCGTTCCAAATTATTTATTTCACAAAACGCAAATAACGAATGAGTTACACCACGTGGAGAAAACGCAACTAAAAAAAACATTATATGAAATAAAATGGGAGGGGTGCAACACGAGGACTTCCCAGGAGGTCACCCATCCTAGTACTACTCTCGCCCAAGCACGCTTAACTGCGGAGTTCTGATGGGATCCGGTGCATTAGTGCTGGTATGATCGCACCCGTCAACTCTTGCGCAATCTATTCATATAAAGGCTGCCCCTTATCGCACTTGCGCCTCGAATTTAAATGCAAATTCGACCAAATATCGTTCCAAATTATTTATTTCACAAAACGCAAATAACGAATGAGTTACACCACGTGGAGAAAACGCAACTAAAAAAAACATTATATGAAATAAAATGGGAGGGGTGCAACACGAGGACTTCCCAGGAGGTCACCCATCCTAGTACTACTCTCGCCCAAGCACGCTTAACTGCGGAGTTCTGATGGGATCCGGTGCATTAGTGCTGGTATGATCGCACCCGTCAACTCTTGCGCAATCTATTCATATAAAGGCTGCCCCTTATCGCACTTGCGCCTCGAATTTAAATGCAAATTCGACCAAATATCGTTCCAAATTATTTATTTCACAAAACGCAAATAACGAATGAGTTACACCACGTGGAGAAAACGCAACTAAAAAAAACATTATATGAAATAAAATGGGAGGGGTGCAACACGAGGACTTCCCAGGAGGTCACCCATCCTAGTACTACTCTCGCCCAAGCACGCTTAACTGCGGAGTTCTGATGGGATCCGGTGCATTAGTGCTGGTATGATCGCACCCGTCAACTCTTGCGCAATCTATTCATATAAAGGCTGCCCCTTATCGCACTTGCGCCTCGAATTTAAATGCAAATTCGACCAAATATCGTTCCAAATTATTTATTTCACAAAACGCAAATAACGAATGAGTTACACCACGTGGAGAAAACGCAACTAAAAAAAACATTATATGAAATAAAATGGGAGGGGTGCAACACGAGGACTTCCCAGGAGGTCACCCATCCTAGTACTACTCTCGCCCAAGCACGCTTAACTGCGGAGTTCTGATGGGATCCGGTGCATTAGTGCTGGTATGATCGCACCCGTCAACTCTTGCGCAATCTATTCATATAAAGGCTGCCCCTTATCGCACTTGCGCCTCGAATTTAAATGCAAATTCGACCAAATATCGTTCCAAATTATTTATTTCACAAAACGCAAATAACGAATGAGTTACACCACGTGGAGAAAACGCAACTAAAAAAAACATTATATGAAATAAAATGGGAGGGGTGCAACACGAGGACTTCCCAGGAGGTCACCCATCCTAGTACTACTCTCGCCCAAGCACGCTTAACTGCGGAGTTCTGATGGGATCCGGTGCATTAGTGCTGGTATGATCGCACCCGTCAACTCTTGCGCAATCTATTCATATAAAGGCTGCCCCTTATCGCACTTGCGCCTCGAATTTAAATGCAAATTCGACCAAATATCGTTCCAAATTATTTATTTCACAAAACGCAAATAACGAATGAGTTACACCACGTGGAGAAAACGCAACTAAAAAAAACATTATATGAAATAAAATGGGAGGGGTGCAACACGAGGACTTCCCAGGAGGTCACCCATCCTAGTACTACTCTCGCCCAAGCACGCTTAACTGCGGAGTTCTGATGGGATCCGGTGCATTAGTGCTGGTATGATCGCACCCGTCAACTCTTGCGCAATCTATTCATATAAAGGCTGCCCCTTATCGCACTTGCGCCTCGAATTTAAATGCAAATTCGACCAAATATCGTTCCAAATTATTTATTTCACAAAACGCAAATAACGAATGAGTTACACCACGTGGAGAAAACGCAACTAAAAAAAACATTATATGAAATAAAATGGGAGGGGTGCAACACGAGGACTTCCCAGGAGGTCACCCATCCTAGTACTACTCTCGCCCAAGCACGCTTAACTGCGGAGTTCTGATGGGATCCGGTGCATTAGTGCTGGTATGATCGCACCCGTCAACTCTTGCGCAATCTATTCATATAAAGGCTGCCCCTTATCGCACTTGCGCCTCGAATTTAAATGCAAATTCGACCAAATATCGTTCCAAATTATTTATTTCACAAAACGCAAATAACGAATGAGTTACACCACGTGGAGAAAACGCAACTAAAAAAAACATTATATGAAATAAAATGGGAGGGGTGCAACACGAGGACTTCCCAGGAGGTCACCCATCCTAGTACTACTCTCGCCCAAGCACGCTTAACTGCGGAGTTCTGATGGGATCCGGTGCATTAGTGCTGGTATGATCGCACCCGTCAACTCTTGCGCAATCTATTCATATAAAGGCTGCCCCTTATCGCACTTGCGCCTCGAATTTAAATGCAAATTCGACCAAATATCGTTCCAAATTATTTATTTCACAAAACGCAAATAACGAATGAGTTACACCACGTGGAGAAAACGCAACTAAAAAAAACATTATATGAAATAAAATGGGAGGGGTGCAACACGAGGACTTCCCAGGAGGTCACCCATCCTAGTACTACTCTCGCCCAAGCACGCTTAACTGCGGAGTTCTGATGGGATCCGGTGCATTAGTGCTGGTATGATCGCACCCGTCAACTCTTGCGCAATCTATTCATATAAAGGCTGCCCCTTATCGCACTTGCGCCTCGAATTTAAATGCAAATTCGACCAAATATCGTTCCAAATTATTTATTTCACAAAACGCAAATAACGAATGAGTTACACCACGTGGAGAAAACGCAACTAAAAAAAACATTATATGAAATAAAATGGGAGGGGTGCAACACGAGGACTTCCCAGGAGGTCACCCATCCTAGTACTACTCTCGCCCAAGCACGCTTAACTGCGGAGTTCTGATGGGATCCGGTGCATTAGTGCTGGTATGATCGCACCCGTCAACTCTTGCGCAATCTATTCATATAAAGGCTGCCCCTTATCGCACTTGCGCCTCGAATTTAAATGCAAATTCGACCAAATATCGTTCCAAATTATTTATTTCACAAAACGCAAATAACGAATGAGTTACACCACGTGGAGAAAACGCAACTAAAAAAAACATTATATGAAATAAAATGGGAGGGGTGCAACACGAGGACTTCCCAGGAGGTCACCCATCCTAGTACTACTCTCGCCCAAGCACGCTTAACTGCGGAGTTCTGATGGGATCCGGTGCATTAGTGCTGGTATGATCGCACCCGTCAACTCTTGCGCAATCTATTCATATAAAGGCTGCCCCTTATCGCACTTGCGCCTCGAATTTAAATGCAAATTCGACCAAATATCGTTCCAAATTATTTATTTCACAAAACGCAAATAACGAATGAGTTACACCACGTGGAGAAAACGCAACTAAAAAAAACATTATATGAAATAAAATGGGAGGGGTGCAACACGAGGACTTCCCAGGAGGTCACCCATCCTAGTACTACTCTCGCCCAAGCACGCTTAACTGCGGAGTTCTGATGGGATCCGGTGCATTAGTGCTGGTATGATCGCACCCGTCAACTCTTGCGCAATCTATTCATATAAAGGCTGCCCCTTATCGCACTTGCGCCTCGAATTTAAATGCAAATTCGACCAAATATCGTTCCAAATTATTTATTTCACAAAACGCAAATAACGAATGAGTTACACCACGTGGAGAAAACGCAACTAAAAAAAACATTATATGAAATAAAATGGGAGGGGTGCAACACGAGGACTTCCCAGGAGGTCACCCATCCTAGTACTACTCTCGCCCAAGCACGCTTAACTGCGGAGTTCTGATGGGATCCGGTGCATTAGTGCTGGTATGATCGCACCCGTCAACTCTTGCGCAATCTATTCATATAAAGGCTGCCCCTTATCGCACTTGCGCCTCGAATTTAAATGCAAATTCGACCAAATATCGTTCCAAATTATTTATTTCACAAAACGCAAATAACGAATGAGTTACACCACGTGGAGAAAACGCAACTAAAAAAAACATTATATGAAATAAAATGGGAGGGGTGCAACACGAGGACTTCCCAGGAGGTCACCCATCCTAGTACTACTCTCGCCCAAGCACGCTTAACTGCGGAGTTCTGATGGGATCCGGTGCATTAGTGCTGGTATGATCGCACCCGTCAACTCTTGCGCAATCTATTCATATAAAGGCTGCCCCTTATCGCACTTGCGCCTCGAATTTAAATGCAAATTCGACCAAATATCGTTCCAAATTATTTATTTCACAAAACGCAAATAACGAATGAGTTACACCACGTGGAGAAAACGCAACTAAAAAAAACATTATATGAAATAAAATGGGAGGGGTGCAACACGAGGACTTCCCAGGAGGTCACCCATCCTAGTACTACTCTCGCCCAAGCACGCTTAACTGCGGAGTTCTGATGGGATCCGGTGCATTAGTGCTGGTATGATCGCACCCGTCAACTCTTGCGCAATCTATTCATATAAAGGCTGCCCCTTATCGCACTTGCGCCTCGAATTTAAATGCAAATTCGACCAAATATCGTTCCAAATTATTTATTTCACAAAACGCAAATAACGAATGAGTTACACCACGTGGAGAAAACGCAACTAAAAAAAACATTATATGAAATAAAATGGGAGGGGTGCAACACGAGGACTTCCCAGGAGGTCACCCATCCTAGTACTACTCTCGCCCAAGCACGCTTAACTGCGGAGTTCTGATGGGATCCGGTGCATTAGTGCTGGTATGATCGCACCCGTCAACTCTTGCGCAATCTATTCATATAAAGGCTGCCCCTTATCGCACTTGCGCCTCGAATTTAAATGCAAATTCGACCAAATATCGTTCCAAATTATTTATTTCACAAAACGCAAATAACGAATGAGTTACACCACGTGGAGAAAACGCAACTAAAAAAAACATTATATGAAATAAAATGGGAGGGGTGCAACACGAGGACTTCCCAGGAGGTCACCCATCCTAGTACTACTCTCGCCCAAGCACGCTTAACTGCGGAGTTCTGATGGGATCCGGTGCATTAGTGCTGGTATGATCGCACCCGTCAACTCTTGCGCAATCTATTCATATAAAGGCTGCCCCTTATCGCACTTGCGCCTCGAATTTAAATGCAAATTCGACCAAATATCGTTCCAAATTATTTATTTCACAAAACGCAAATAACGAATGAGTTACACCACGTGGAGAAAACGCAACTAAAAAAAACATTATATGAAATAAAATGGGAGGGGTGCAACACGAGGACTTCCCAGGAGGTCACCCATCCTAGTACTACTCTCGCCCAAGCACGCTTAACTGCGGAGTTCTGATGGGATCCGGTGCATTAGTGCTGGTATGATCGCACCCGTCAACTCTTGCGCAATCTATTCATATAAAGGCTGCCCCTTATCGCACTTGCGCCTCGAATTTAAATGCAAATTCGACCAAATATCGTTCCAAATTATTTATTTCACAAAACGCAAATAACGAATGAGTTACACCACGTGGAGAAAACGCAACTAAAAAAAACATTATATGAAATAAAATGGGAGGGGTGCAACACGAGGACTTCCCAGGAGGTCACCCATCCTAGTACTACTCTCGCCCAAGCACGCTTAACTGCGGAGTTCTGATGGGATCCGGTGCATTAGTGCTGGTATGATCGCACCCGTCAACTCTTGCGCAATCTATTCATATAAAGGCTGCCCCTTATCGCACTTGCGCCTCGAATTTAAATGCAAATTCGACCAAATATCGTTCCAAATTATTTATTTCACAAAACGCAAATAACGAATGAGTTACACCACGTGGAGAAAACGCAACTAAAAAAAACATTATATGAAATAAAATGGGAGGGGTGCAACACGAGGACTTCCCAGGAGGTCACCCATCCTAGTACTACTCTCGCCCAAGCACGCTTAACTGCGGAGTTCTGATGGGATCCGGTGCATTAGTGCTGGTATGATCGCACCCGTCAACTCTTGCGCAATCTATTCATATAAAGGCTGCCCCTTATCGCACTTGCGCCTCGAATTTAAATGCAAATTCGACCAAATATCGTTCCAAATTATTTATTTCACAAAACGCAAATAACGAATGAGTTACACCACGTGGAGAAAACGCAACTAAAAAAAACATTATATGAAATAAAATGGGAGGGGTGCAACACGAGGACTTCCCAGGAGGTCACCCATCCTAGTACTACTCTCGCCCAAGCACGCTTAACTGCGGAGTTCTGATGGGATCCGGTGCATTAGTGCTGGTATGATCGCACCCGTCAACTCTTGCGCAATCTATTCATATAAAGGCTGCCCCTTATCGCACTTGCGCCTCGAATTTAAATGCAAATTCGACCAAATATCGTTCCAAATTATTTATTTCACAAAACGCAAATAACGAATGAGTTACACCACGTGGAGAAAACGCAACTAAAAAAAACATTATATGAAATAAAATGGGAGGGGTGCAACACGAGGACTTCCCAGGAGGTCACCCATCCTAGTACTACTCTCGCCCAAGCACGCTTAACTGCGGAGTTCTGATGGGATCCGGTGCATTAGTGCTGGTATGATCGCACCCGTCAACTCTTGCGCAATCTATTCATATAAAGGCTGCCCCTTATCGCACTTGCGCCTCGAATTTAAATGCAAATTCGACCAAATATCGTTCCAAATTATTTATTTCACAAAACGCAAATAACGAATGAGTTACACCACGTGGAGAAAACGCAACTAAAAAAAACATTATATGAAATAAAATGGGAGGGGTGCAACACGAGGACTTCCCAGGAGGTCACCCATCCTAGTACTACTCTCGCCCAAGCACGCTTAACTGCGGAGTTCTGATGGGATCCGGTGCATTAGTGCTGGTATGATCGCACCCGTCAACTCTTGCGCAATCTATTCATATAAAGGCTGCCCCTTATCGCACTTGCGCCTCGAATTTAAATGCAAATTCGACCAAATATCGTTCCAAATTATTTATTTCACAAAACGCAAATAACGAATGAGTTACACCACGTGGAGAAAACGCAACTAAAAAAAACATTATATGAAATAAAATGGGAGGGGTGCAACACGAGGACTTCCCAGGAGGTCACCCATCCTAGTACTACTCTCGCCCAAGCACGCTTAACTGCGGAGTTCTGATGGGATCCGGTGCATTAGTGCTGGTATGATCGCACCCGTCAACTCTTGCGCAATCTATTCATATAAAGGCTGCCCCTTATCGCACTTGCGCCTCGAATTTAAATGCAAATTCGACCAAATATCGTTCCAAATTATTTATTTCACAAAACGCAAATAACGAATGAGTTACACCACGTGGAGAAAACGCAACTAAAAAAAACATTATATGAAATAAAATGGGAGGGGTGCAACACGAGGACTTCCCAGGAGGTCACCCATCCTAGTACTACTCTCGCCCAAGCACGCTTAACTGCGGAGTTCTGATGGGATCCGGTGCATTAGTGCTGGTATGATCGCACCCGTCAACTCTTGCGCAATCTATTCATATAAAGGCTGCCCCTTATCGCACTTGCGCCTCGAATTTAAATGCAAATTCGACCAAATATCGTTCCAAATTATTTATTTCACAAAACGCAAATAACGAATGAGTTACACCACGTGGAGAAAACGCAACTAAAAAAAACATTATATGAAATAAAATGGGAGGGGTGCAACACGAGGACTTCCCAGGAGGTCACCCATCCTAGTACTACTCTCGCCCAAGCACGCTTAACTGCGGAGTTCTGATGGGATCCGGTGCATTAGTGCTGGTATGATCGCACCCGTCAACTCTTGCGCAATCTATTCATATAAAGGCTGCCCCTTATCGCACTTGCGCCTCGAATTTAAATGCAAATTCGACCAAATATCGTTCCAAATTATTTATTTCACAAAACGCAAATAACGAATGAGTTACACCACGTGGAGAAAACGCAACTAAAAAAAACATTATATGAAATAAAATGGGAGGGGTGCAACACGAGGACTTCCCAGGAGGTCACCCATCCTAGTACTACTCTCGCCCAAGCACGCTTAACTGCGGAGTTCTGATGGGATCCGGTGCATTAGTGCTGGTATGATCGCACCCGTCAACTCTTGCGCAATCTATTCATATAAAGGCTGCCCCTTATCGCACTTGCGCCTCGAATTTAAATGCAAATTCGACCAAATATCGTTCCAAATTATTTATTTCACAAAACGCAAATAACGAATGAGTTACACCACGTGGAGAAAACGCAACTAAAAAAAACATTATATGAAATAAAATGGGAGGGGTGCAACACGAGGACTTCCCAGGAGGTCACCCATCCTAGTACTACTCTCGCCCAAGCACGCTTAACTGCGGAGTTCTGATGGGATCCGGTGCATTAGTGCTGGTATGATCGCACCCGTCAACTCTTGCGCAATCTATTCATATAAAGGCTGCCCCTTATCGCACTTGCGCCTCGAATTTAAATGCAAATTCGACCAAATATCGTTCCAAATTATTTATTTCACAAAACGCAAATAACGAATGAGTTACACCACGTGGAGAAAACGCAACTAAAAAAAACATTATATGAAATAAAATGGGAGGGGTGCAACACGAGGACTTCCCAGGAGGTCACCCATCCTAGTACTACTCTCGCCCAAGCACGCTTAACTGCGGAGTTCTGATGGGATCCGGTGCATTAGTGCTGGTATGATCGCACCCGTCAACTCTTGCGCAATCTATTCATATAAAGGCTGCCCCTTATCGCACTTGCGCCTCGAATTTAAATGCAAATTCGACCAAATATCGTTCCAAATTATTTATTTCACAAAACGCAAATAACGAATGAGTTACACCACGTGGAGAAAACGCAACTAAAAAAAACATTATATGAAATAAAATGGGAGGGGTGCAACACGAGGACTTCCCAGGAGGTCACCCATCCTAGTACTACTCTCGCCCAAGCACGCTTAACTGCGGAGTTCTGATGGGATCCGGTGCATTAGTGCTGGTATGATCGCACCCGTCAACTCTTGCGCAATCTATTCATATAAAGGCTGCCCCTTATCGCACTTGCGCCTCGAATTTAAATGCAAATTCGACCAAATATCGTTCCAAATTATTTATTTCACAAAACGCAAATAACGAATGAGTTACACCACGTGGAGAAAACGCAACTAAAAAAAACATTATATGAAATAAAATGGGAGGGGTGCAACACGAGGACTTCCCAGGAGGTCACCCATCCTAGTACTACTCTCGCCCAAGCACGCTTAACTGCGGAGTTCTGATGGGATCCGGTGCATTAGTGCTGGTATGATCGCACCCGTCAACTCTTGCGCAATCTATTCATATAAAGGCTGCCCCTTATCGCACTTGCGCCTCGAATTTAAATGCAAATTCGACCAAATATCGTTCCAAATTATTTATTTCACAAAACGCAAATAACGAATGAGTTACACCACGTGGAGAAAACGCAACTAAAAAAAACATTATATGAAATAAAATGGGAGGGGTGCAACACGAGGACTTCCCAGGAGGTCACCCATCCTAGTACTACTCTCGCCCAAGCACGCTTAACTGCGGAGTTCTGATGGGATCCGGTGCATTAGTGCTGGTATGATCGCACCCGTCAACTCTTGCGCAATCTATTCATATAAAGGCTGCCCCTTATCGCACTTGCGCCTCGAATTTAAATGCAAATTCGACCAAATATCGTTCCAAATTATTTATTTCACAAAACGCAAATAACGAATGAGTTACACCACGTGGAGAAAACGCAACTAAAAAAAACATTATATGAAATAAAATGGGAGGGGTGCAACACGAGGACTTCCCAGGAGGTCACCCATCCTAGTACTACTCTCGCCCAAGCACGCTTAACTGCGGAGTTCTGATGGGATCCGGTGCATTAGTGCTGGTATGATCGCACCCGTCAACTCTTGCGCAATCTATTCATATAAAGGCTGCCCCTTATCGCACTTGCGCCTCGAATTTAAATGCAAATTCGACCAAATATCGTTCCAAATTATTTATTTCACAAAACGCAAATAACGAATGAGTTACACCACGTGGAGAAAACGCAACTAAAAAAAACATTATATGAAATAAAATGGGAGGGGTGCAACACGAGGACTTCCCAGGAGGTCACCCATCCTAGTACTACTCTCGCCCAAGCACGCTTAACTGCGGAGTTCTGATGGGATCCGGTGCATTAGTGCTGGTATGATCGCACCCGTCAACTCTTGCGCAATCTATTCATATAAAGGCTGCCCCTTATCGCACTTGCGCCTCGAATTTAAATGCAAATTCGACCAAATATCGTTCCAAATTATTTATTTCACAAAACGCAAATAACGAATGAGTTACACCACGTGGAGAAAACGCAACTAAAAAAAACATTATATGAAATAAAATGGGAGGGGTGCAACACGAGGACTTCCCAGGAGGTCACCCATCCTAGTACTACTCTCGCCCAAGCACGCTTAACTGCGGAGTTCTGATGGGATCCGGTGCATTAGTGCTGGTATGATCGCACCCGTCAACTCTTGCGCAATCTATTCATATAAAGGCTGCCCCTTATCGCACTTGCGCCTCGAATTTAAATGCAAATTCGACCAAATATCGTTCCAAATTATTTATTTCACAAAACGCAAATAACGAATGAGTTACACCACGTGGAGAAAACGCAACTAAAAAAAACATTATATGAAATAAAATGGGAGGGGTGCAACACGAGGACTTCCCAGGAGGTCACCCATCCTAGTACTACTCTCGCCCAAGCACGCTTAACTGCGGAGTTCTGATGGGATCCGGTGCATTAGTGCTGGTATGATCGCACCCGTCAACTCTTGCGCAATCTATTCATATAAAGGCTGCCCCTTATCGCACTTGCGCCTCGAATTTAAATGCAAATTCGACCAAATATCGTTCCAAATTATTTATTTCACAAAACGCAAATAACGAATGAGTTACACCACGTGGAGAAAACGCAACTAAAAAAAACATTATATGAAATAAAATGGGAGGGGTGCAACACGAGGACTTCCCAGGAGGTCACCCATCCTAGTACTACTCTCGCCCAAGCACGCTTAACTGCGGAGTTCTGATGGGATCCGGTGCATTAGTGCTGGTATGATCGCACCCGTCAACTCTTGCGCAATCTATTCATATAAAGGCTGCCCCTTATCGCACTTGCGCCTCGAATTTAAATGCAAATTCGACCAAATATCGTTCCAAATTATTTATTTCACAAAACGCAAATAACGAATGAGTTACACCACGTGGAGAAAACGCAACTAAAAAAAACATTATATGAAATAAAATGGGAGGGGTGCAACACGAGGACTTCCCAGGAGGTCACCCATCCTAGTACTACTCTCGCCCAAGCACGCTTAACTGCGGAGTTCTGATGGGATCCGGTGCATTAGTGCTGGTATGATCGCACCCGTCAACTCTTGCGCAATCTATTCATATAAAGGCTGCCCCTTATCGCACTTGCGCCTCGAATTTAAATGCAAATTCGACCAAATATCGTTCCAAATTATTTATTTCACAAAACGCAAATAACGAATGAGTTACACCACGTGGAGAAAACGCAACTAAAAAAAACATTATATGAAATAAAATGGGAGGGGTGCAACACGAGGACTTCCCAGGAGGTCACCCATCCTAGTACTACTCTCGCCCAAGCACGCTTAACTGCGGAGTTCTGATGGGATCCGGTGCATTAGTGCTGGTATGATCGCACCCGTCAACTCTTGCGCAATCTATTCATATAAAGGCTGCCCCTTATCGCACTTGCGCCTCGAATTTAAATGCAAATTCGACCAAATATCGTTCCAAATTATTTATTTCACAAAACGCAAATAACGAATGAGTTACACCACGTGGAGAAAACGCAACTAAAAAAAACATTATATGAAATAAAATGGGAGGGGTGCAACACGAGGACTTCCCAGGAGGTCACCCATCCTAGTACTACTCTCGCCCAAGCACGCTTAACTGCGGAGTTCTGATGGGATCCGGTGCATTAGTGCTGGTATGATCGCACCCGTCAACTCTTGCGCAATCTATTCATATAAAGGCTGCCCCTTATCGCACTTGCGCCTCGAATTTAAATGCAAATTCGACCAAATATCGTTCCAAATTATTTATTTCACAAAACGCAAATAACGAATGAGTTACACCACGTGGAGAAAACGCAACTAAAAAAAACATTATATGAAATAAAATGGGAGGGGTGCAACACGAGGACTTCCCAGGAGGTCACCCATCCTAGTACTACTCTCGCCCAAGCACGCTTAACTGCGGAGTTCTGATGGGATCCGGTGCATTAGTGCTGGTATGATCGCACCCGTCAACTCTTGCGCAATCTATTCATATAAAGGCTGCCCCTTATCGCACTTGCGCCTCGAATTTAAATGCAAATTCGACCAAATATCGTTCCAAATTATTTATTTCACAAAACGCAAATAACGAATGAGTTACACCACGTGGAGAAAACGCAACTAAAAAAAACATTATATGAAATAAAATGGGAGGGGTGCAACACGAGGACTTCCCAGGAGGTCACCCATCCTAGTACTACTCTCGCCCAAGCACGCTTAACTGCGGAGTTCTGATGGGATCCGGTGCATTAGTGCTGGTATGATCGCACCCGTCAACTCTTGCGCAATCTATTCATATAAAGGCTGCCCCTTATCGCACTTGCGCCTCGAATTTAAATGCAAATTCGACCAAATATCGTTCCAAATTATTTATTTCACAAAACGCAAATAACGAATGAGTTACACCACGTGGAGAAAACGCAACTAAAAAAAACATTATATGAAATAAAATGGGAGGGGTGCAACACGAGGACTTCCCAGGAGGTCACCCATCCTAGTACTACTCTCGCCCAAGCACGCTTAACTGCGGAGTTCTGATGGGATCCGGTGCATTAGTGCTGGTATGATCGCACCCGTCAACTCTTGCGCAATCTATTCATATAAAGGCTGCCCCTTATCGCACTTGCGCCTCGAATTTAAATGCAAATTCGACCAAATATCGTTCCAAATTATTTATTTCACAAAACGCAAATAACGAATGAGTTACACCACGTGGAGAAAACGCAACTAAAAAAAACATTATATGAAATAAAATGGGAGGGGTGCAACACGAGGACTTCCCAGGAGGTCACCCATCCTAGTACTACTCTCGCCCAAGCACGCTTAACTGCGGAGTTCTGATGGGATCCGGTGCATTAGTGCTGGTATGATCGCACCCGTCAACTCTTGCGCAATCTATTCATATAAAGGCTGCCCCTTATCGCACTTGCGCCTCGAATTTAAATGCAAATTCGACCAAATATCGTTCCAAATTATTTATTTCACAAAACGCAAATAACGAATGAGTTACACCACGTGGAGAAAACGCAACTAAAAAAAACATTATATGAAATAAAATGGGAGGGGTGCAACACGAGGACTTCCCAGGAGGTCACCCATCCTAGTACTACTCTCGCCCAAGCACGCTTAACTGCGGAGTTCTGATGGGATCCGGTGCATTAGTGCTGGTATGATCGCACCCGTCAACTCTTGCGCAATCTATTCATATAAAGGCTGCCCCTTATCGCACTTGCGCCTCGAATTTAAATGCAAATTCGACCAAATATCGTTCCAAATTATTTATTTCACAAAACGCAAATAACGAATGAGTTACACCACGTGGAGAAAACGCAACTAAAAAAAACATTATATGAAATAAAATGGGAGGGGTGCAACACGAGGACTTCCCAGGAGGTCACCCATCCTAGTACTACTCTCGCCCAAGCACGCTTAACTGCGGAGTTCTGATGGGATCCGGTGCATTAGTGCTGGTATGATCGCACCCGTCAACTCTTGCGCAATCTATTCATATAAAGGCTGCCCCTTATCGCACTTGCGCCTCGAATTTAAATGCAAATTCGACCAAATATCGTTCCAAATTATTTATTTCACAAAACGCAAATAACGAATGAGTTACACCACGTGGAGAAAACGCAACTAAAAAAAACATTATATGAAATAAAATGGGAGGGGTGCAACACGAGGACTTCCCAGGAGGTCACCCATCCTAGTACTACTCTCGCCCAAGCACGCTTAACTGCGGAGTTCTGATGGGATCCGGTGCATTAGTGCTGGTATGATCGCACCCGTCAACTCTTGCGCAATCTATTCATATAAAGGCTGCCCCTTATCGCACTTGCGCCTCGAATTTAAATGCAAATTCGACCAAATATCGTTCCAAATTATTTATTTCACAAAACGCAAATAACGAATGAGTTACACCACGTGGAGAAAACGCAACTAAAAAAAACATTATATGAAATAAAATGGGAGGGGTGCAACACGAGGACTTCCCAGGAGGTCACCCATCCTAGTACTACTCTCGCCCAAGCACGCTTAACTGCGGAGTTCTGATGGGATCCGGTGCATTAGTGCTGGTATGATCGCACCCGTCAACTCTTGCGCAATCTATTCATATAAAGGCTGCCCCTTATCGCACTTGCGCCTCGAATTTAAATGCAAATTCGACCAAATATCGTTCCAAATTATTTATTTCACAAAACGCAAATAACGAATGAGTTACACCACGTGGAGAAAACGCAACTAAAAAAAACATTATATGAAATAAAATGGGAGGGGTGCAACACGAGGACTTCCCAGGAGGTCACCCATCCTAGTACTACTCTCGCCCAAGCACGCTTAACTGCGGAGTTCTGATGGGATCCGGTGCATTAGTGCTGGTATGATCGCACCCGTCAACTCTTGCGCAATCTATTCATATAAAGGCTGCCCCTTATCGCACTTGCGCCTCGAATTTAAATGCAAATTCGACCAAATATCGTTCCAAATTATTTATTTCACAAAACGCAAATAACGAATGAGTTACACCACGTGGAGAAAACGCAACTAAAAAAAACATTATATGAAATAAAATGGGAGGGGTGCAACACGAGGACTTCCCAGGAGGTCACCCATCCTAGTACTACTCTCGCCCAAGCACGCTTAACTGCGGAGTTCTGATGGGATCCGGTGCATTAGTGCTGGTATGATCGCACCCGTCAACTCTTGCGCAATCTATTCATATAAAGGCTGCCCCTTATCGCACTTGCGCCTCGAATTTAAATGCAAATTCGACCAAATATCGTTCCAAATTATTTATTTCACAAAACGCAAATAACGAATGAGTTACACCACGTGGAGAAAACGCAACTAAAAAAAACATTATATGAAATAAAATGGGAGGGGTGCAACACGAGGACTTCCCAGGAGGTCACCCATCCTAGTACTACTCTCGCCCAAGCACGCTTAACTGCGGAGTTCTGATGGGATCCGGTGCATTAGTGCTGGTATGATCGCACCCGTCAACTCTTGCGCAATCTATTCATATAAAGGCTGCCCCTTATCGCACTTGCGCCTCGAATTTAAATGCAAATTCGACCAAATATCGTTCCAAATTATTTATTTCACAAAACGCAAATAACGAATGAGTTACACCACGTGGAGAAAACGCAACTAAAAAAAACATTATATGAAATAAAATGGGAGGGGTGCAACACGAGGACTTCCCAGGAGGTCACCCATCCTAGTACTACTCTCGCCCAAGCACGCTTAACTGCGGAGTTCTGATGGGATCCGGTGCATTAGTGCTGGTATGATCGCACCCGTCAACTCTTGCGCAATCTATTCATATAAAGGCTGCCCCTTATCGCACTTGCGCCTCGAATTTAAATGCAAATTCGACCAAATATCGTTCCAAATTATTTATTTCACAAAACGCAAATAACGAATGAGTTACACCACGTGGAGAAAACGCAACTAAAAAAAACATTATATGAAATAAAATGGGAGGGGTGCAACACGAGGACTTCCCAGGAGGTCACCCATCCTAGTACTACTCTCGCCCAAGCACGCTTAACTGCGGAGTTCTGATGGGATCCGGTGCATTAGTGCTGGTATGATCGCACCCGTCAACTCTTGCGCAATCTATTCATATAAAGGCTGCCCCTTATCGCACTTGCGCCTCGAATTTAAATGCAAATTCGACCAAATATCGTTCCAAATTATTTATTTCACAAAACGCAAATAACGAATGAGTTACACCACGTGGAGAAAACGCAACTAAAAAAAACATTATATGAAATAAAATGGGAGGGGTGCAACACGAGGACTTCCCAGGAGGTCACCCATCCTAGTACTACTCTCGCCCAAGCACGCTTAACTGCGGAGTTCTGATGGGATCCGGTGCATTAGTGCTGGTATGATCGCACCCGTCAACTCTTGCGCAATCTATTCATATAAAGGCTGCCCCTTATCGCACTTGCGCCTCGAATTTAAATGCAAATTCGACCAAATATCGTTCCAAATTATTTATTTCACAAAACGCAAATAACGAATGAGTTACACCACGTGGAGAAAACGCAACTAAAAAAAACATTATATGAAATAAAATGGGAGGGGTGCAACACGAGGACTTCCCAGGAGGTCACCCATCCTAGTACTACTCTCGCCCAAGCACGCTTAACTGCGGAGTTCTGATGGGATCCGGTGCATTAGTGCTGGTATGATCGCACCCGTCAACTCTTGCGCAATCTATTCATATAAAGGCTGCCCCTTATCGCACTTGCGCCTCGAATTTAAATGCAAATTCGACCAAATATCGTTCCAAATTATTTATTTCACAAAACGCAAATAACGAATGAGTTACACCACGTGGAGAAAACGCAACTAAAAAAAACATTATATGAAATAAAATGGGAGGGGTGCAACACGAGGACTTCCCAGGAGGTCACCCATCCTAGTACTACTCTCGCCCAAGCACGCTTAACTGCGGAGTTCTGATGGGATCCGGTGCATTAGTGCTGGTATGATCGCACCCGTCAACTCTTGCGCAATCTATTCATATAAAGGCTGCCCCTTATCGCACTTGCGCCTCGAATTTAAATGCAAATTCGACCAAATATCGTTCCAAATTATTTATTTCACAAAACGCAAATAACGAATGAGTTACACCACGTGGAGAAAACGCAACTAAAAAAAACATTATATGAAATAAAATGGGAGGGGTGCAACACGAGGACTTCCCAGGAGGTCACCCATCCTAGTACTACTCTCGCCCAAGCACGCTTAACTGCGGAGTTCTGATGGGATCCGGTGCATTAGTGCTGGTATGATCGCACCCGTCAACTCTTGCGCAATCTATTCATATAAAGGCTGCCCCTTATCGCACTTGCGCCTCGAATTTAAATGCAAATTCGACCAAATATCGTTCCAAATTATTTATTTCACAAAACGCAAATAACGAATGAGTTACACCACGTGGAGAAAACGCAACTAAAAAAAACATTATATGAAATAAAATGGGAGGGGTGCAACACGAGGACTTCCCAGGAGGTCACCCATCCTAGTACTACTCTCGCCCAAGCACGCTTAACTGCGGAGTTCTGATGGGATCCGGTGCATTAGTGCTGGTATGATCGCACCCGTCAACTCTTGCGCAATCTATTCATATAAAGGCTGCCCCTTATCGCACTTGCGCCTCGAATTTAAATGCAAATTCGACCAAATATCGTTCCAAATTATTTATTTCACAAAACGCAAATAACGAATGAGTTACACCACGTGGAGAAAACGCAACTAAAAAAAACATTATATGAAATAAAATGGGAGGGGTGCAACACGAGGACTTCCCAGGAGGTCACCCATCCTAGTACTACTCTCGCCCAAGCACGCTTAACTGCGGAGTTCTGATGGGATCCGGTGCATTAGTGCTGGTATGATCGCACCCGTCAACTCTTGCGCAATCTATTCATATAAAGGCTGCCCCTTATCGCACTTGCGCCTCGAATTTAAATGCAAATTCGACCAAATATCGTTCCAAATTATTTATTTCACAAAACGCAAATAACGAATGAGTTACACCACGTGGAGAAAACGCAACTAAAAAAAACATTATATGAAATAAAATGGGAGGGGTGCAACACGAGGACTTCCCAGGAGGTCACCCATCCTAGTACTACTCTCGCCCAAGCACGCTTAACTGCGGAGTTCTGATGGGATCCGGTGCATTAGTGCTGGTATGATCGCACCCGTCAACTCTTGCGCAATCTATTCATATAAAGGCTGCCCCTTATCGCACTTGCGCCTCGAATTTAAATGCAAATTCGACCAAATATCGTTCCAAATTATTTATTTCACAAAACGCAAATAACGAATGAGTTACACCACGTGGAGAAAACGCAACTAAAAAAAACATTATATGAAATAAAATGGGAGGGGTGCAACACGAGGACTTCCCAGGAGGTCACCCATCCTAGTACTACTCTCGCCCAAGCACGCTTAACTGCGGAGTTCTGATGGGATCCGGTGCATTAGTGCTGGTATGATCGCACCCGTCAACTCTTGCGCAATCTATTCATATAAAGGCTGCCCCTTATCGCACTTGCGCCTCGAATTTAAATGCAAATTCGACCAAATATCGTTCCAAATTATTTATTTCACAAAACGCAAATAACGAATGAGTTACACCACGTGGAGAAAACGCAACTAAAAAAAACATTATATGAAATAAAATGGGAGGGGTGCAACACGAGGACTTCCCAGGAGGTCACCCATCCTAGTACTACTCTCGCCCAAGCACGCTTAACTGCGGAGTTCTGATGGGATCCGGTGCATTAGTGCTGGTATGATCGCACCCGTCAACTCTTGCGCAATCTATTCATATAAAGGCTGCCCCTTATCGCACTTGCGCCTCGAATTTAAATGCAAATTCGACCAAATATCGTTCCAAATTATTTATTTCACAAAACGCAAATAACGAATGAGTTACACCACGTGGAGAAAACGCAACTAAAAAAAACATTATATGAAATAAAATGGGAGGGGTGCAACACGAGGACTTCCCAGGAGGTCACCCATCCTAGTACTACTCTCGCCCAAGCACGCTTAACTGCGGAGTTCTGATGGGATCCGGTGCATTAGTGCTGGTATGATCGCACCCGTCAACTCTTGCGCAATCTATTCATATAAAGGCTGCCCCTTATCGCACTTGCGCCTCGAATTTAAATGCAAATTCGACCAAATATCGTTCCAAATTATTTATTTCACAAAACGCAAATAACGAATGAGTTACACCACGTGGAGAAAACGCAACTAAAAAAAACATTATATGAAATAAAATGGGAGGGGTGCAACACGAGGACTTCCCAGGAGGTCACCCATCCTAGTACTACTCTCGCCCAAGCACGCTTAACTGCGGAGTTCTGATGGGATCCGGTGCATTAGTGCTGGTATGATCGCACCCGTCAACTCTTGCGCAATCTATTCATATAAAGGCTGCCCCTTATCGCACTTGCGCCTCGAATTTAAATGCAAATTCGACCAAATATCGTTCCAAATTATTTATTTCACAAAACGCAAATAACGAATGAGTTACACCACGTGGAGAAAACGCAACTAAAAAAAACATTATATGAAATAAAATGGGAGGGGTGCAACACGAGGACTTCCCAGGAGGTCACCCATCCTAGTACTACTCTCGCCCAAGCACGCTTAACTGCGGAGTTCTGATGGGATCCGGTGCATTAGTGCTGGTATGATCGCACCCGTCAACTCTTGCGCAATCTATTCATATAAAGGCTGCCCCTTATCGCACTTGCGCCTCGAATTTAAATGCAAATTCGACCAAATATCGTTCCAAATTATTTATTTCACAAAACGCAAATAACGAATGAGTTACACCACGTGGAGAAAACGCAACTAAAAAAAACATTATATGAAATAAAATGGGAGGGGTGCAACACGAGGACTTCCCAGGAGGTCACCCATCCTAGTACTACTCTCGCCCAAGCACGCTTAACTGCGGAGTTCTGATGGGATCCGGTGCATTAGTGCTGGTATGATCGCACCCGTCAACTCTTGCGCAATCTATTCATATAAAGGCTGCCCCTTATCGCACTTGCGCCTCGAATTTAAATGCAAATTCGACCAAATATCGTTCCAAATTATTTATTTCACAAAACGCAAATAACGAATGAGTTACACCACGTGGAGAAAACGCAACTAAAAAAAACATTATATGAAATAAAATGGGAGGGGTGCAACACGAGGACTTCCCAGGAGGTCACCCATCCTAGTACTACTCTCGCCCAAGCACGCTTAACTGCGGAGTTCTGATGGGATCCGGTGCATTAGTGCTGGTATGATCGCACCCGTCAACTCTTGCGCAATCTATTCATATAAAGGCTGCCCCTTATCGCACTTGCGCCTCGAATTTAAATGCAAATTCGACCAAATATCGTTCCAAATTATTTATTTCACAAAACGCAAATAACGAATGAGTTACACCACGTGGAGAAAACGCAACTAAAAAAAACATTATATGAAATAAAATGGGAGGGGTGCAACACGAGGACTTCCCAGGAGGTCACCCATCCTAGTACTACTCTCGCCCAAGCACGCTTAACTGCGGAGTTCTGATGGGATCCGGTGCATTAGTGCTGGTATGATCGCACCCGTCAACTCTTGCGCAATCTATTCATATAAAGGCTGCCCCTTATCGCACTTGCGCCTCGAATTTAAATGCAAATTCGACCAAATATCGTTCCAAATTATTTATTTCACAAAACGCAAATAACGAATGAGTTACACCACGTGGAGAAAACGCAACTAAAAAAAACATTATATGAAATAAAATGGGAGGGGTGCAACACGAGGACTTCCCAGGAGGTCACCCATCCTAGTACTACTCTCGCCCAAGCACGCTTAACTGCGGAGTTCTGATGGGATCCGGTGCATTAGTGCTGGTATGATCGCACCCGTCAACTCTTGCGCAATCTATTCATATAAAGGCTGCCCCTTATCGCACTTGCGCCTCGAATTTAAATGCAAATTCGACCAAATATCGTTCCAAATTATTTATTTCACAAAACGCAAATAACGAATGAGTTACACCACGTGGAGAAAACGCAACTAAAAAAAACATTATATGAAATAAAATGGGAGGGGTGCAACACGAGGACTTCCCAGGAGGTCACCCATCCTAGTACTACTCTCGCCCAAGCACGCTTAACTGCGGAGTTCTGATGGGATCCGGTGCATTAGTGCTGGTATGATCGCACCCGTCAACTCTTGCGCAATCTATTCATATAAAGGCTGCCCCTTATCGCACTTGCGCCTCGAATTTAAATGCAAATTCGACCAAATATCGTTCCAAATTATTTATTTCACAAAACGCAAATAACGAATGAGTTACACCACGTGGAGAAAACGCAACTAAAAAAAACATTATATGAAATAAAATGGGAGGGGTGCAACACGAGGACTTCCCAGGAGGTCACCCATCCTAGTACTACTCTCGCCCAAGCACGCTTAACTGCGGAGTTCTGATGGGATCCGGTGCATTAGTGCTGGTATGATCGCACCCGTCAACTCTTGCGCAATCTATTCATATAAAGGCTGCCCCTTATCGCACTTGCGCCTCGAATTTAAATGCAAATTCGACCAAATATCGTTCCAAATTATTTATTTCACAAAACGCAAATAACGAATGAGTTACACCACGTGGAGAAAACGCAACTAAAAAAAACATTATATGAAATAAAATGGGAGGGGTGCAACACGAGGACTTCCCAGGAGGTCACCCATCCTAGTACTACTCTCGCCCAAGCACGCTTAACTGCGGAGTTCTGATGGGATCCGGTGCATTAGTGCTGGTATGATCGCACCCGTCAACTCTTGCGCAATCTATTCATATAAAGGCTGCCCCTTATCGCACTTGCGCCTCGAATTTAAATGCAAATTCGACCAAATATCGTTCCAAATTATTTATTTCACAAAACGCAAATAACGAATGAGTTACACCACGTGGAGAAAACGCAACTAAAAAAAACATTATATGAAATAAAATGGGAGGGGTGCAACACGAGGACTTCCCAGGAGGTCACCCATCCTAGTACTACTCTCGCCCAAGCACGCTTAACTGCGGAGTTCTGATGGGATCCGGTGCATTAGTGCTGGTATGATCGCACCCGTCAACTCTTGCGCAATCTATTCATATAAAGGCTGCCCCTTATCGCACTTGCGCCTCGAATTTAAATGCAAATTCGACCAAATATCGTTCCAAATTATTTATTTCACAAAACGCAAATAACGAATGAGTTACACCACGTGGAGAAAACGCAACTAAAAAAAACATTATATGAAATAAAATGGGAGGGGTGCAACACGAGGACTTCCCAGGAGGTCACCCATCCTAGTACTACTCTCGCCCAAGCACGCTTAACTGCGGAGTTCTGATGGGATCCGGTGCATTAGTGCTGGTATGATCGCACCCGTCAACTCTTGCGCAATCTATTCATATAAAGGCTGCCCCTTATCGCACTTGCGCCTCGAATTTAAATGCAAATTCGACCAAATATCGTTCCAAATTATTTATTTCACAAAACGCAAATAACGAATGAGTTACACCACGTGGAGAAAACGCAACTAAAAAAAACATTATATGAAATAAAATGGGAGGGGTGCAACACGAGGACTTCCCAGGAGGTCACCCATCCTAGTACTACTCTCGCCCAAGCACGCTTAACTGCGGAGTTCTGATGGGATCCGGTGCATTAGTGCTGGTATGATCGCACCCGTCAACTCTTGCGCAATCTATTCATATAAAGGCTGCCCCTTATCGCACTTGCGCCTCGAATTTAAATGCAAATTCGACCAAATATCGTTCCAAATTATTTATTTCACAAAACGCAAATAACGAATGAGTTACACCACGTGGAGAAAACGCAACTAAAAAAAACATTATATGAAATAAAATGGGAGGGGTGCAACACGAGGACTTCCCAGGAGGTCACCCATCCTAGTACTACTCTCGCCCAAGCACGCTTAACTGCGGAGTTCTGATGGGATCCGGTGCATTAGTGCTGGTATGATCGCACCCGTCAACTCTTGCGCAATCTATTCATATAAAGGCTGCCCCTTATCGCACTTGCGCCTCGAATTTAAATGCAAATTCGACCAAATATCGTTCCAAATTATTTATTTCACAAAACGCAAATAACGAATGAGTTACACCACGTGGAGAAAACGCAACTAAAAAAAACATTATATGAAATAAAATGGGAGGGGTGCAACACGAGGACTTCCCAGGAGGTCACCCATCCTAGTACTACTCTCGCCCAAGCACGCTTAACTGCGGAGTTCTGATGGGATCCGGTGCATTAGTGCTGGTATGATCGCACCCGTCAACTCTTGCGCAATCTATTCATATAAAGGCTGCCCCTTATCGCACTTGCGCCTCGAATTTAAATGCAAATTCGACCAAATATCGTTCCAAATTATTTATTTCACAAAACGCAAATAACGAATGAGTTACACCACGTGGAGAAAACGCAACTAAAAAAAACATTATATGAAATAAAATGGGAGGGGTGCAACACGAGGACTTCCCAGGAGGTCACCCATCCTAGTACTACTCTCGCCCAAGCACGCTTAACTGCGGAGTTCTGATGGGATCCGGTGCATTAGTGCTGGTATGATCGCACCCGTCAACTCTTGCGCAATCTATTCATATAAAGGCTGCCCCTTATCGCACTTGCGCCTCGAATTTAAATGCAAATTCGACCAAATATCGTTCCAAATTATTTATTTCACAAAACGCAAATAACGAATGAGTTACACCACGTGGAGAAAACGCAACTAAAAAAAACATTATATGAAATAAAATGGGAGGGGTGCAACACGAGGACTTCCCAGGAGGTCACCCATCCTAGTACTACTCTCGCCCAAGCACGCTTAACTGCGGAGTTCTGATGGGATCCGGTGCATTAGTGCTGGTATGATCGCACCCGTCAACTCTTGCGCAATCTATTCATATAAAGGCTGCCCCTTATCGCACTTGCGCCTCGAATTTAAATGCAAATTCGACCAAATATCGTTCCAAATTATTTATTTCACAAAACGCAAATAACGAATGAGTTACACCACGTGGAGAAAACGCAACTAAAAAAAACATTATATGAAATAAAATGGGAGGGGTGCAACACGAGGACTTCCCAGGAGGTCACCCATCCTAGTACTACTCTCGCCCAAGCACGCTTAACTGCGGAGTTCTGATGGGATCCGGTGCATTAGTGCTGGTATGATCGCACCCGTCAACTCTTGCGCAATCTATTCATATAAAGGCTGCCCCTTATCGCACTTGCGCCTCGAATTTAAATGCAAATTCGACCAAATATCGTTCCAAATTATTTATTTCACAAAACGCAAATAACGAATGAGTTACACCACGTGGAGAAAACGCAACTAAAAAAAACATTATATGAAATAAAATGGGAGGGGTGCAACACGAGGACTTCCCAGGAGGTCACCCATCCTAGTACTACTCTCGCCCAAGCACGCTTAACTGCGGAGTTCTGATGGGATCCGGTGCATTAGTGCTGGTATGATCGCACCCGTCAACTCTTGCGCAATCTATTCATATAAAGGCTGCCCCTTATCGCACTTGCGCCTCGAATTTAAATGCAAATTCGACCAAATATCGTTCCAAATTATTTATTTCACAAAACGCAAATAACGAATGAGTTACACCACGTGGAGAAAACGCAACTAAAAAAAACATTATATGAAATAAAATGGGAGGGGTGCAACACGAGGACTTCCCAGGAGGTCACCCATCCTAGTACTACTCTCGCCCAAGCACGCTTAACTGCGGAGTTCTGATGGGATCCGGTGCATTAGTGCTGGTATGATCGCACCCGTCAACTCTTGCGCAATCTATTCATATAAAGGCTGCCCCTTATCGCACTTGCGCCTCGAATTTAAATGCAAATTCGACCAAATATCGTTCCAAATTATTTATTTCACAAAACGCAAATAACGAATGAGTTACACCACGTGGAGAAAACGCAACTAAAAAAAACATTATATGAAATAAAATGGGAGGGGTGCAACACGAGGACTTCCCAGGAGGTCACCCATCCTAGTACTACTCTCGCCCAAGCACGCTTAACTGCGGAGTTCTGATGGGATCCGGTGCATTAGTGCTGGTATGATCGCACCCGTCAACTCTTGCGCAATCTATTCATATAAAGGCTGCCCCTTATCGCACTTGCGCCTCGAATTTAAATGCAAATTCGACCAAATATCGTTCCAAATTATTTATTTCACAAAACGCAAATAACGAATGAGTTACACCACGTGGAGAAAACGCAACTAAAAAAAACATTATATGAAATAAAATGGGAGGGGTGCAACACGAGGACTTCCCAGGAGGTCACCCATCCTAGTACTACTCTCGCCCAAGCACGCTTAACTGCGGAGTTCTGATGGGATCCGGTGCATTAGTGCTGGTATGATCGCACCCGTCAACTCTTGCGCAATCTATTCATATAAAGGCTGCCCCTTATCGCACTTGCGCCTCGAATTTAAATGCAAATTCGACCAAATATCGTTCCAAATTATTTATTTCACAAAACGCAAATAACGAATGAGTTACACCACGTGGAGAAAACGCAACTAAAAAAAACATTATATGAAATAAAATGGGAGGGGTGCAACACGAGGACTTCCCAGGAGGTCACCCATCCTAGTACTACTCTCGCCCAAGCACGCTTAACTGCGGAGTTCTGATGGGATCCGGTGCATTAGTGCTGGTATGATCGCACCCGTCAACTCTTGCGCAATCTATTCATATAAAGGCTGCCCCTTATCGCACTTGCGCCTCGAATTTAAATGCAAATTCGACCAAATATCGTTCCAAATTATTTATTTCACAAAACGCAAATAACGAATGAGTTACACCACGTGGAGAAAACGCAACTAAAAAAAACATTATATGAAATAAAATGGGAGGGGTGCAACACGAGGACTTCCCAGGAGGTCACCCATCCTAGTACTACTCTCGCCCAAGCACGCTTAACTGCGGAGTTCTGATGGGATCCGGTGCATTAGTGCTGGTATGATCGCACCCGTCAACTCTTGCGCAATCTATTCATATAAAGGCTGCCCCTTATCGCACTTGCGCCTCGAATTTAAATGCAAATTCGACCAAATATCGTTCCAAATTATTTATTTCACAAAACGCAAATAACGAATGAGTTACACCACGTGGAGAAAACGCAACTAAAAAAAACATTATATGAAATAAAATGGGAGGGGTGCAACACGAGGACTTCCCAGGAGGTCACCCATCCTAGTACTACTCTCGCCCAAGCACGCTTAACTGCGGAGTTCTGATGGGATCCGGTGCATTAGTGCTGGTATGATCGCACCCGTCAACTCTTGCGCAATCTATTCATATAAAGGCTGCCCCTTATCGCACTTGCGCCTCGAATTTAAATGCAAATTCGACCAAATATCGTTCCAAATTATTTATTTCACAAAACGCAAATAACGAATGAGTTACACCACGTGGAGAAAACGCAACTAAAAAAAACATTATATGAAATAAAATGGGAGGGGTGCAACACGAGGACTTCCCAGGAGGTCACCCATCCTAGTACTACTCTCGCCCAAGCACGCTTAACTGCGGAGTTCTGATGGGATCCGGTGCATTAGTGCTGGTATGATCGCACCCGTCAACTCTTGCGCAATCTATTCATATAAAGGCTGCCCCTTATCGCACTTGCGCCTCGAATTTAAATGCAAATTCGACCAAATATCGTTCCAAATTATTTATTTCACAAAACGCAAATAACGAATGAGTTACACCACGTGGAGAAAACGCAACTAAAAAAAACATTATATGAAATAAAATGGGAGGGGTGCAACACGAGGACTTCCCAGGAGGTCACCCATCCTAGTACTACTCTCGCCCAAGCACGCTTAACTGCGGAGTTCTGATGGGATCCGGTGCATTAGTGCTGGTATGATCGCACCCGTCAACTCTTGCGCAATCTATTCATATAAAGGCTGCCCCTTATCGCACTTGCGCCTCGAATTTAAATGCAAATTCGACCAAATATCGTTCCAAATTATTTATTTCACAAAACGCAAATAACGAATGAGTTACACCACGTGGAGAAAACGCAACTAAAAAAAACATTATATGAAATAAAATGGGAGGGGTGCAACACGAGGACTTCCCAGGAGGTCACCCATCCTAGTACTACTCTCGCCCAAGCACGCTTAACTGCGGAGTTCTGATGGGATCCGGTGCATTAGTGCTGGTATGATCGCACCCGTCAACTCTTGCGCAATCTATTCATATAAAGGCTGCCCCTTATCGCACTTGCGCCTCGAATTTAAATGCAAATTCGACCAAATATCGTTCCAAATTATTTATTTCACAAAACGCAAATAACGAATGAGTTACACCACGTGGAGAAAACGCAACTAAAAAAAACATTATATGAAATAAAATGGGAGGGGTGCAACACGAGGACTTCCCAGGAGGTCACCCATCCTAGTACTACTCTCGCCCAAGCACGCTTAACTGCGGAGTTCTGATGGGATCCGGTGCATTAGTGCTGGTATGATCGCACCCGTCAACTCTTGCGCAATCTATTCATATAAAGGCTGCCCCTTATCGCACTTGCGCCTCGAATTTAAATGCAAATTCGACCAAATATCGTTCCAAATTATTTATTTCACAAAACGCAAATAACGAATGAGTTACACCACGTGGAGAAAACGCAACTAAAAAAAACATTATATGAAATAAAATGGGAGGGGTGCAACACGAGGACTTCCCAGGAGGTCACCCATCCTAGTACTACTCTCGCCCAAGCACGCTTAACTGCGGAGTTCTGATGGGATCCGGTGCATTAGTGCTGGTATGATCGCACCCGTCAACTCTTGCGCAATCTATTCATATAAAGGCTGCCCCTTATCGCACTTGCGCCTCGAATTTAAATGCAAATTCGACCAAATATCGTTCCAAATTATTTATTTCACAAAACGCAAATAACGAATGAGTTACACCACGTGGAGAAAACGCAACTAAAAAAAACATTATATGAAATAAAATGGGAGGGGTGCAACACGAGGACTTCCCAGGAGGTCACCCATCCTAGTACTACTCTCGCCCAAGCACGCTTAACTGCGGAGTTCTGATGGGATCCGGTGCATTAGTGCTGGTATGATCGCACCCGTCAACTCTTGCGCAATCTATTCATATAAAGGCTGCCCCTTATCGCACTTGCGCCTCGAATTTAAATGCAAATTCGACCAAATATCGTTCCAAATTATTTATTTCACAAAACGCAAATAACGAATGAGTTACACCACGTGGAGAAAACGCAACTAAAAAAAACATTATATGAAATAAAATGGGAGGGGTGCAACACGAGGACTTCCCAGGAGGTCACCCATCCTAGTACTACTCTCGCCCAAGCACGCTTAACTGCGGAGTTCTGATGGGATCCGGTGCATTAGTGCTGGTATGATCGCACCCGTCAACTCTTGCGCAATCTATTCATATAAAGGCTGCCCCTTATCGCACTTGCGCCTCGAATTTAAATGCAAATTCGACCAAATATCGTTCCAAATTATTTATTTCACAAAACGCAAATAACGAATGAGTTACACCACGTGGAGAAAACGCAACTAAAAAAAACATTATATGAAATAAAATGGGAGGGGTGCAACACGAGGACTTCCCAGGAGGTCACCCATCCTAGTACTACTCTCGCCCAAGCACGCTTAACTGCGGAGTTCTGATGGGATCCGGTGCATTAGTGCTGGTATGATCGCACCCGTCAACTCTTGCGCAATCTATTCATATAAAGGCTGCCCCTTATCGCACTTGCGCCTCGAATTTAAATGCAAATTCGACCAAATATCGTTCCAAATTATTTATTTCACAAAACGCAAATAACGAATGAGTTACACCACGTGGAGAAAACGCAACTAAAAAAACATTATATGAAATAAAATGGGAGGGGTGCAACACGAGGACTTCCCAGGAGGTCACCCATCCTAGTACTACTCTCGCCCAAGCACGCTTAACTGCGGAGTTCTGATGGGATCCGGTGCATTAGTGCTGGTATGATCGCACCCGTCAACTCTTGCGCAATCTATTCATATAAAGGCTGCCCCTTATCGCACTTGCGCCTCGAATTTAAATGCAAATTCGACCAAATATCGTTCCAAATTATTTATTTCACAAAACGCAAATAACGAATGAGTTACACCACGTGGAGAAAACGCAACTAAAAAAAACATTATATGAAATAAAATGGGAGGGGTGCAACACGAGGACTTCCCAGGAGGTCACCCATCCTAGTACTACTCTCGCCCAAGCACGCTTAACTGCGGAGTTCTGATGGGATCCGGTGCATTAGTGCTGGTATGATCGCACCCGTCAACTCTTGCGCAATCTATTCATATAAAGGCTGCCCCTTATCGCACTTGCGCCTCGAATTTAAATGCAAATTCGACCAAATATCGTTCCAAATTATTTATTTCACAAAACGCAAATAACGAATGAGTTACACCACGTGGAGAAAACGCAACTAAAAAAAACATTATATGAAATAAAATGGGAGGGGTGCAACACGAGGACTTCCCAGGAGGTCACCCATCCTAGTACTACTCTCGCCCAAGCACGCTTAACTGCGGAGTTCTGATGGGATCCGGTGCATTAGTGCTGGTATGATCGCACCCGTCAACTCTTGCGCAATCTATTCATATAAAGGCTGCCCCTTATCGCACTTGCGCCTCGAATTTAAATGCAAATTCGACCAAATATCGTTCCAAATTATTTATTTCACAAAACGCAAATAACGAATGAGTTACACCACGTGGAGAAAACGCAACTAAAAAAAACATTATATGAAATAAAATGGGAGGGGTGCAACACGAGGACTTCCCAGGAGGTCACCCATCCTAGTACTACTCTCGCCCAAGCACGCTTAACTGCGGAGTTCTGATGGGATCCGGTGCATTAGTGCTGGTATGATCGCACCCGTCAACTCTTGCGCAATCTATTCATATAAAGGCTGCCCCTTATCGCACTTGCGCCTCGAATTTAAATACAAATTCGACCAAATATCGTTCCAAATTATTTATTTCACAAAACGCAAATAACGAATGAGTTACACCACGTGGAGAAAACGCAACTAAAAAAAACATTATATGAAATAAAATGGGAGGGGTGCAACACGAGGACTTCCCAGGAGGTCACCCATCCTAGTACTACTCTCGCCCAAGCACGCTTAACTGCGGAGTTCTGATGGGATCCGGTGCATTAGTGCTGGTATGATCGCACCCGTCAACTCTTGCGCAATCTATTCATATAAAGGCTGCCCCTTATCGCACTTGCGCCTCGAATTTAAATGCAAATTCGACCAAATATCGTTCCAAATTATTTATTTCACAAAACGCAAATAACGAATGAGTTACACCACGTGGAGAAAACGCAACTAAAAAAAACATTATATGAAATAAAATGGGAGGGGTGCAACACGAGGACTTCCCAGGAGGTCACCCATCCTAGTACTACTCTCGCCCAAGCACGCTTAACTGCGGAGTTCTGATGGGATCCGGTGCATTAGTGCTGGTATGATCGCACCCGTCAACTCTTGCGCAATCTATTCATATAAAGGCTGCCCCTTATCGCACTTGCGCCTCGAATTTAAATGCAAATTCGACCAAATATCGTTCCAAATTATTTATTTCACAAAACGCAAATAACGAATGAGTTACACCACGTGGAGAAAACGCAACTAAAAAAAACATTATATGAAATAAAATGGGAGGGGTGCAACACGAGGACTTCCCAGGAGGTCACCCATCCTAGTACTACTCTCGCCCAAGCACGCTTAACTGCGGAGTTCTGATGGGATCCGGTGCATTAGTGCTGGTATGATCGCACCCGTCAACTCTTGCGCAATCTATTCATATAAAGGCTGCCCCTTATCGCACTTGCGCCTCGAATTTAAATGCAAATTCGACCAAATATCGTTCCAAATTATTTATTTCACAAAACGCAAATAACGAATGAGTTACACCACGTGGAGAAAACGCAACTAAAAAAAACATTATATGAAATAAAATGGGAGGGGTGCAACACGAGGACTTCCCAGGAGGTCACCCATCCTAGTACTACTCTCGCCCAAGCACGCTTAACTGCGGAGTTCTGATGGGATCCGGTGCATTAGTGCTGGTATGATCGCACCCGTCAACTCTTGCGCAATCTATTCATATAAAGGCTGCCCCTTATCGCACTTGCGCCTCGAATTTAAATGCAAATTCGACCAAATATCGTTCCAAATTATTTATTTCACAAAACGCAAATAACGAATGAGTTACACCACGTGGAGAAAACGCAACTAAAAAAAACATTATATGAAACAAAATGGGAGGGGTGCAACACGAGGACTTCCCAGGAGGTCACCCATCCTAGTACTACTCTCGCCCAAGCACGCTTAACTGCGGAGTTCTGATGGGATCCGGTGCATTAGTGCTGGTATGATCGCACCCGTCAACTCTTGCGCAATCTATTCATATAAAGGCTGCCCCTTATCGCACTTGCGCCTCGAATTTAAATGCAAATTCGACCAAATATCGTTCCAAATTATTTATTTCACAAAACGCAAATAACGAATGAGTTACACCACGTGGAGAAAACGCAACTAAAAAAAACATTATATGAAATAAAATGGGAGGGGTGCAACACGAGGACTTCCCAGGAGGTCACCCATCCTAGTACTACTCTCGCCCAAGCACGCTTAACTGCGGAGTTCTGATGGGATCCGGTGCATTAGTGCTGGTATGATCGCACCCGTCAACTCTTGCGCAATCTATTCATATAAAGGCTGCCCCTTATCGCACTTGCGCCTCGAATTTAATGCAAATTCGACCAAATATCGTTCCAAATTATTTATTTCACAAAACGCAAATAACGAATGAGTTACACCACGTGGAGAAAACGCAACTAAAAAAAACATTATATGAAATAAAATGGGAGGGGTGCAACACGAGGACTTCCCAGGAGGTCACCCATCCTAGTACTACTCTCGCCCAAGCACGCTTAACTGCGGAGTTCTGATGGGATCCGGTGCATTAGTGCTGGTATGATCGCACCCGTCAACTCTTGCGCAATCTATTCATATAAAGGCTGCCCCTTATCGCACTTGCGCCTCGAATTTGAATGCAAATCCGACCAAATATCGTTCCAAATTATTTATTTCACAAAACGCAAATAACGAATGAGTTACACCACGTGGAGAAAACGCAACTAAAAAAAACATTATATGAAATAAAATGGGAGGGGTGCAACACGAGGACTTCCCAGGAGGTCACCCATCCTAGTACTACTCTCGCCCAAGCACGCTTAACTGCGGAGTTCTGATGGGATCCGGTGCATTAGTGCTGGTATGATCGCACCCGTCAACTCTTGCGCAATCTATTCATATAAAGGCTGCCCCTTATCGCACTTGCGCCTCGAATTTAAATACAAATTCGACCAAATATCGTTCCAAATTATTTATTTCACAAAACGCAAATAACGAATGAGTTACACCACGTGGAGAAAACGCAACTAAAAAAAACATTATATGAAATAAAATGGGAGGGGTGCAACACGAGGACTTCCCAGGAGGTCACCCATCCTAGTACTACTCTCGCCCAAGCACGCTTAACTGCGGAGTTCTGATGGGATCCGGTGCATTAGTGCTGGTATGATCGCACCCGTCAACTCTTGCGCAATCTATTCATATAAAGGCTGCCCCTTATCGCACTTGCGCCTCGAATTTAAATGCAAATTCGACCAAATATCGTTCCAAATTATTTATTTCACAAAACGCAAATAACGAATGAGTTACACCACGTGGAGAAAACGCAACTAAAAAAAACATTATATGAAATAAAATGGGAGGGGTGCAACACGAGGACTTCCCAGGAGGTCACCCATCCTAGTACTACTCTCGCCCAAGCACGCTTAACTGCGGAGTTCTGATGGGATCCGGTGCATTAGTGCTGGTATGATCGCACCCGTCAACTCTTGCGCAATCTATTCATATAAAGGCTGCCTCTTATCGCACTTGCGCCTCGAATTTTAATGCAAATTCGACCAAATATCGTTCCAAATTATTTATTTCACAAAACGCAAATAACGAATGAGTTACACCACGTGGAGAAAACGCAACTAAAAAAAACATTATATGAAATAAAATGGGAGGGGTGCAACACGAGGACTTCCCAGGAGGTCACCCATCCTAGTACTACTCTCGCCCAAGCACGCTTAACTGCGGAGTTCTGATGGGATCCGGTGCATTAGTGCTGGTATGATCGCACCCGTCAACTCTTGCGCAATCTATTCATATAAAGGCTGCCCCTTATCGCACTTGCGCCTCGAATTTAAATACAAATTCGACCAAATATCGTTCCAAATTATTTATTTCACAAAACGCAAATAACGAATGAGTTACACCACGTGGAGAAAACGCAACTAAAAAAAACATTATATGAAATAAAATGGGAGGGGTGCAACACGAGGACTTCCCAGGAGGTCACCCATCCTAGTACTACTCTCGCCCAAGCACGCTTAACTGCGGAGTTCTGATGGGATCCGGTGCATTAGTGCTGGTATGATCGCACCCGTCAACTCTTGCGCAATCTATTCATATAAAGGCTGCCCCTTATCGCACTTGCGCCTCGAATTTAAATGCAAATTCGACCAAATATCGTTCCAAATTATTTATTTCACAAAACGCAAATAACGAATGAGTTACACCACGTGGAGAAAACGCAACTAAAAAAAACATTATATGAAATAAAATGGGAGGGGTGCAACACGAGGACTTCCCAGGAGGTCACCCATCCTAGTACTACTCTCGCCCAAGCACGCTTAACTGCGGAGTTCTGATGGGATCCGGTGCATTAGTGCTGGTATGATCGCACCCGTCAACTCTTGCGCAATCTATTCATATAAAGGCTGCCTCTTATCGCACTTGCGCCTCAAATTTTAATACAAATTCGACCAAATATCGTTCCAAATTATTTATTTCACAAAACGCAAATAACGAATGAGTTACACCACGTGGAGAAAACGCAACTAAAAAAACATTATATGAAATAAAATGGGAGGGGTGCAACACGAGGACTTCCCAGGAGGTCACCCATCCTAGTACTACTCTCGCCCAAGCACGCTTAACTGCGGAGTTCTGATGGGATCCGGTGCATTAGTGCTGGTATGATCGCACCCGTCAACTCTTGCGCAATCTATTCATATAAAGGCTGCCCCTTATCGCACTTGCGCCTCGAATTTAAATGCAAATTCGACCAAATATCGTTCCAAATTATTTATTTCACAAAACGCAAATAACGAATGAGTTACACCACGTGGAGAAAACGCAACTAAAAAAAACATTATATGAAATAAAATGGGAGGGGTGCAACACGAGGACTTCCCAGGAGGTCACCCATCCTAGTACTACTCTCGCCCAAGCACGCTTAACTGCGGAGTTCTGATGGGATCCGGTGCATTAGTGCTGGTATGATCGCACCCGTCAACTCTTGCGCAATCTATTCATATAAAGGCTGCCCCTTATCGCACTTGCGCCTCGAATTTGAATACAAATTCGACCAAATATCGTTCCAAATTATTTATTTCACAAAACGCAAATAACGAATGAGTTACACCACGTGGAGAAAACGCAACTAAAAAAAACATTATATGAAATAAAATGGGAGGGGTGCAACACGAGGACTTCCCAGGAGGTCACCCATCCTAGTACTACTCTCGCCCAAGCACGCTTAACTGCGGAGTTCTGATGGGATCCGGTGCATTAGTGCTGGTATGATCGCACCCGTCAACTCTTGCGCAATCTATTCATATAACGGCTGCCTCTTATCGCACTTGCGCCTCGAATTTAATACAAATTCGACCAAATATCGTTCCAAATTATTTATTTCACAAAACGCAAATAACGAATGAGTTACACCACGTGGAGAAAACGCAACTAAAAAAAACATTATATGAAATAAAATGGGAGGGGTGCAACACGAGGACTTCCCAGGAGGTCACCCATCCTAGTACTACTCTCGCCCAAGCACGCTTAACTGCGGAGTTCTGATGGGATCCGGTGCATTAGTGCTGGTATGATCGCACCCGTCAACTCTTGCGCAATCTATTCATATAAAGGCTGCCCCTTATCGGACTTGCGCCTCGAATTTAAATGCAAATTCGACCAAATATCGTTCCAAATTATTTATTTCACAAAACGCAAATAACGAATGAGTTACACCACGTGGAGAAAACGCAAAAAAAAACATTATATGAAATAAAATGGGAGGGGTGCAACACGAGGACTTCCCAGGAGGTCACCCATCCTAGTACTACTCTCGCCCAAGCACGCTTAACTGCGGAGTTCTGATGGGATCCGGTGCATTAGTGCTGGTATGATCGCACCCGTCAACTCTTGCGCAATCTATTCATATAAAGGCTGCCTCTTATCGCACTTGCGCCTCGAATTTTAATACAAATTCGACCAAATATCGTTCCAAATTATTTATTTCACAAAACGCAAATAACGAATGAGTTACACCACGTGGAGAAAACGCAACTAAAAAAAACATTATATGAAATAAAATGGGAGGGGTGCAACACGAGGACTTCCCAGGAGGTCACCCATCCTAGTACTACTCTCGCCCAAGCACGCTTAACTGCGGAGTTCTGATGGGATCCGGTGCATTAGTGCTGGTATGATCGCACCCGTCAACTCTTGCGCAATCTATTCATATAAAGGCTGCCCCTTATCGCACTTGCGCCTCGAATTTGAATACAAATTCGACCAAATATCGTTCCAAATTATTTATTTCACAAAACGCAAATAACGAATGAGTTACACCACGTGGAGAAAACGCAACTAAAAAAAACATTATATGAAATAAAATGGGAGGGGTGCAACACGAGGACTTCCCAGGAGGTCACCCATCCTAGTACTACTCTCGCCCAAGCACGCTTAACTGCGGAGTTCTGATGGGATCCGGTGCATTAGTGCTGGTATGATCGCACCCGTCAACTCTTGCGCAATCTATTCATATAAAGGCTGCCCCTTATCGCACTTGCGCCTCGAATTTTAATGCAAATTCGACCAAATATCGTTCCAAATTATTTATTTCACAAAACGCAAATAACGAATGAGTTACACCACGTGGAGAAAACGCAACTAAAAAAAACATTATATGAAATAAAATGGGAGGGGTGCAACACGAGGACTTCCCAGGAGGTCACCCATCCTAGTACTACTCTCGCCCAAGCACGCTTAACTGCGGAGTTCTGATGGGATCCGGTGCATTAGTGCTGGTATGATCGCACCCGTCAACTCTTGCGCAATCTATTCATATAAAGGCTGCCCCTTATCGCACTTGCGCCTCGAATTTGAATACAAATTCGACCAAATATCGTTCCAAATTATTTATTTCACAAAACGCAAATAACGAATGAGTTACACCACGTGGAGAAAACGCAACTAAAAAAAACATTATATGAAATAAAATGGGAGGGGTGCAACACGAGGACTTCCCAGGAGGTCACCCATCCTAGTACTACTCTCGCCCAAGCACGCTTAACTGCGGAGTTCTGATGGGATCCGGTGCATTAGTGCTGGTATGATCGCACCCGTCAACTCTTGCGCAATCTATTCATATAAAGGCTGCCCCTTATCGCACTTGCGCCTCGAATTTGAATACAAATTCGACCAAATATCGTTCCAAATTATTTATTTCACAAAACGCAAATAACGAATGAGTTACACCACGTGGAGAAAACGCAACTAAAAAAAACATTATATGAAATAAAATGGGAGGGGTGCAACACGAGGACTTCCCAGGAGGTCACCCATCCTAGTACTACTCTCGCCCAAGCACGCTTAACTGCGGAGTTCTGATGGGATCCGGTGCATTAGTGCTGGTATGATCGCACCCGTCAACTCTTGCGCAATCTATTCATATAAAGGCTGCCCCTTATCGACTTGCGCCTCGAATTTAAATGCAAATTCGACCAAATATCGTTCCAAATTATTTATTTCACAAAACGCAAATAACGAATGAGTTACACCACGTGGAGAAAACGCAACTAAAAAAAACATTATATGAAATAAAAATGGGAGGGTGCAACACGAGGACTTCCCAGGAGGTCACCCATCCTAGTACTACTCTCGCCCAAGCACGCTTAACTGCGGAGTTCTGATGGATCCGGTGCATTAGTGCTGGTATGATCGCACCCGTCAACTCTTGCGCAATCTATTCATATAAAGGCTGCCCCTTATCGCACTTGCGCCTCGAATTTGAATACAAATTCGACCAAATATCGTTCCAAATTATTTATTTCACAAAACGCAAATAACGAATGAGTTACACCACGTGGAGAAAACGCAACTAAAAAAAACATTATATGAAATAAAATGGGAGGGGTGCAACACGAGGACTTCCCAGGAGGTCACCCATCCTAGTACTACTCTCGCCCAAGCACGCTTAACTGCGGAGTTCTGATGGGATCCGGTGCATTAGTGCTGGTATGATCGCACCCGTCAACTCTTGCGCAATCTATTCATATAAAGGCTGCCCCTTATCGCACTTGCGCCTCGAATTTAAATGCAAATTCGACCAAATATCGTTCCAAATTATTTATTTCACAAAACGCAAATAACGAATGAGTTACACCACGTGGAGAAAACGCAACTAAAAAAAACATTATATGAAATAAAATGGGAGGGGTGCAACACGAGGACTTCCCAGGAGGTCACCCATCCTAGTACTACTCTCGCCCAAGCACGCTTAACTGCGGAGTTCTGATGGGATCCGGTGCATTAGTGCTGGTATGATCGCACCCGTCAACTCTTGCGCAATCTATTCATATAAAGGCTGCCTCTTATCGCACTTGCGCCTCGAATTTTAATACAAATTCGACCAAATATCGTTCCAAATTATTTATTTCACAAAACGCAAATAACGAATGAGTTACACCACGTGGAGAAAACGCAACTAAAAAAAACATTATATGAAATAAAATGGGAGGGGTGCAACACGAGGACTTCCCAGGAGGTCACCCATCCTAGTACTACTCTCGCCCAAGCACGCTTAACTGCGGAGTTCTGATGGGATCCGGTGCATTAGTGCTGGTATGATCGCACCCGTCAACTCTTGCGCAATCTATTCATATAAAGGCTGCCCCTTATCGCACTTGCGCCTCGAATTTGAATACAAATTCGACCAAATATCGTTCCAAATTATTTATTTCACAAAACGCAAATAACGAATGAGTTACACCACGTGGAGAAAACGCAACTAAAAAAAACATTATATGAAATAAAATGGGAGGGGTGCAACACGAGGACTTCCCAGGAGGTCACCCATCCTAGTACTACTCTCGCCCAAGCACGCTTAACTGCGGAGTTCTGATGGGATCCGGTGCATTAGTGCTGGTATGATCGCACCCGTCAACTCTTGCGCAATCTATTCATATAAAGGCTTGCTCTTATCGCACTTGCGCCTGGAATTTGAATACAAATTCGACCAAATATCGTTCCAAATTATTTATTTCTCAAAACACAAATAACGAATGAGTTACACCACGTGGAGAAAACGCAACTAAAAAAAACATTATATGAAATAAAATGGAGGGGTGCAACACGAGGACTTCCCAGGAGGTCACCCATCCTAGTACTACACTCGCCCAAACACGCTTAACTGCAGAGTTCTGATGGGATCCGGTGCATTAGTGCTGGTATGATCGCACCCTTCAACTCTTGCGTAATCTATTCATATAAAGGCTGCCCCTTATCGCACTTGCCTCGAATTTGAATACAAATTCGACCAAATATCGTTCCAAATTATTTATTTCACAAAACGCAAATAACGAATGAGTTACACCACGTGGAGAAAACGCAACTAAAAAAAACATTATATGAAATAAAATGGGAGGGGCAACACGAGGACTTCCAAGGAGGTCACCCATCCTAGTACTACTCTCGCCCAAGCCACGCTTAACTGCAGAGTTCTGATGGATCCGGTGCATTAGTGCTGGTATGATCGCACCCTTAAACTCTTGCGCAATCTATTCATATAAAGGCTGCCCCTTATCGCACATGCGCCTCGAATTTAAATACAAATTCGACCAAAATATCGTTCCAAATTATTTATTTCACAAAACGCAAATAACGAATGAGTTACACCACGTGGAGAAAACGCAACTAAAAAAAACATTATATGAAATAAAATGGGAGGGGTGCAACACGAGAACTT